>CAJHNH020001326.1:35000-165000 GCA_905116865.2 Candidula unifasciata
GGTGTTTATCGCTTGTGTGATGTCCAGCTACCAGTCAGTCAGTCAGTCCAAAAATTTTATTTCTATGTTTTCTTCGCTGCCGTATGTTGAAAATAAAGTAACTGTAGGAGTGAACATACGTAACTTGGTTCTAAAGCTATACTTCCATATTTTAGCTGTGAATCCTGGACAATTCATAAACAAGCCCAACCATTTCTGGAGGTCTCGGAGATAGGTTTTACAGAAAAATCTTTAGAATTCTTTGGACAGCGACAAAGAGCAACCCTGATGTTGTGAAAGAGGCGAGGACTCAAGCACACTTGAGGTTGCGGGAAAGGGGGGAAGAAGCAGCAGGAAAGTCAGGGCCACTCATTATATTTACAACTGAGAAAAAAGCGACATTTTTTTTTAAAACTGAGAATAGTGTAACACTTTAATGTATTTTTTACTTCTTGGGTTTTGTAATGCTTTTTAAACAACTCTTCTCATTTCTGTGCAGTAAGCTTGTCACGTCTGCGACGAGCCTCTTTAACCTTCTGTCTACGAGCCTCTTTAACCTTCTGTCTACGAGCCTCTTTAACCTTCTGTCTACGAGCCTCTTTAACCTTCTGTCTACGAGCCTCTTTAACCTTCTGTCTACGAGCTTCTTTAACCTTCTGTCTACGAGCCTCTTTAACCTTCTGTCTACGAGCCTCTTTAACCTTCTGTCTACGAGCCTCTTTAACCTTCTGTCTACGAGCATCTTTAACCTTCTGTCTATGAGCTTCTTTAACCTTCTGTCTACGAGCCTCTTTAACCTTCTGTCTACGAGCCTCTTTAACCTTCTGTCTACGAGCCTCTTTAACCTTCTGTCTACGAGCATCTTTAAACTTCTGTCTACGAGCATCTTTAACCTTCTGTCTACGAGCCTCTTTAACCTTCTGTCTACGAGCCTCTTTAACCTTCTGTCTACGAGCCTCTTTAACCTTGTTTCTACGAGCCTCTTTAACCTTCTGTCTACGAGCCTCTTTAACCTTCTGTCTACGAGCCTCTTTAACCTTCTGTCTACGAGCCTCTTTAACCTTGTTTCTACGAGCCTTTTTAACCTTCTGTCTACGAGCCTCTTTAACCTTCTGTCTACGAGCCTCTTTAACCTTCTGTCTACGAGCCTGTTTAACCTTGTTTCTACGAGCCTCTTTAACCTTCTGTCTACGAGCCTCTTTAACCTTCTGTCTACGAGCCTCTTTAACCTTCTGTCTACGAGCCTCTTTAACCTTCTGTCTACGAGCTTCTTTAACCTTGTTTCTACGAGCCTCTTTAACCTTCTGTCTACGAGCCTCTTTAACCTTCTGTCTACGAGCCTCTTTAACCTTCTGTCTACGAGCCTCTTTAACCTTCTGTCTACGAGCCTCTTTAACCTTCTGTCTACGAGCTTCTTTAACCTTCTGTCTACGAGTCTCTTTAACCTTCTGTCTACGAGCCTCTTTAACCTTCTGTCTACGAGCCTCTTTAACCTTCTGTCTACGAGCCTCTTTAACCTTCTGTCTACGAGCCTCTTTAACCTTCTGTCTACGAGCCTCTTTAACCTTCTGTCTACGAGCCTCTTTAACCTTCTGTCTACGAGCCTTTTTAACCTTCTGTCTACGAGCCTCTTTAACCTTGTTTCTACGAGCCTCTTTAACCTTCCGTCTCCGGCCTGGTCACAAAGGATTTTGGATCTGGATTTCTCTGCCTTTCTCTTGTGGATGAAATCTACCAGTACACGCTTGTTCTTGAAAACCATTACCTGTGCACTTCATGTACAGCTCATAGTACAAATGCTTGTTAATCTTCCAGGGGATGTCCTGACGGAGTCCATAGCATGGCGCCGCCTCACCCGCTAACCATACGTTCCACGTTCACGACTGTATAACCCACAGTCATTCAGTCCATAGGCACGTAGGTCTACCGTAGGCTTAGGTTTTTTTTTTAAATGGAGGTTGTCTCCTATAGATCCGTCGTGTTTTGTGCCTCTTCGGTCACACACAGCGGTCTTGACTGTAGAAGGGATTTTCTGATCAAAGAACGTGCAACCTAAGGGTGCCGCTTTCACCCTAAAAAAAAAATAGAAACCAGATGTCAGAAAGCAAGTGCACTTATATACCAATTGTTACCATTATTAAGACATTAAAACAAAACCATGAGTGCAAAGAGACAGATTATAAACAGCATATTTATTGCAACAGTAAGCTACCAGTGCCAAACATCGACACTATCTAAAGCATATGTATGGAAAATTACCACTTGCGAGATGAGATGCCAGAGAAAAACTGCCAACCTAACCATCCGAGATCGAGTGAATAACGATACTATCAGACATATCCGATTGTGGGAACGACACCTTCTACAAGATTCAACAAAAAACAGCAGATCAAATGGTTTGGCCGTCTCGTGAAAATGCAGCCAGATCACAGGCACTACATCTCAGAAAACTAGCAGCAAGAGCAAGATGATGGCCACGAAAAAAAATGGATCGACAACATTAAAGACTTTACGCCTTCAAGGCATGACAATAGCCCAGCGTGCACTGGATCGCAAATTATTCCTCCCCACGCCTATTAACGAAGGAGTGGTTGATGATGATGATAAAACACAAATGCACTGGATTGCAAATTATGCCTACCCACGCCGCTTCACGGCAGAAGTAGATGATGATGACAAAACACAAATGCACCGGATCGCAAATTATTCCTACCCACGGGGCCTAACGGCAAAAGTGGTTGATGATGATGGTGATAACAAAACACAAAGGCACTAATTATTCCTCCCCACGGGGCTTTAGGGCAGAAGTAGTTGATGATGATTGTGATGATGACAAAACACAAAACAATCCAGTGTGCACCGAATCGCAAATTATTCCTCCTCACGGCGCAACGGCAGAAGTGGTTGATAATGATTATGATGATGATGACAAAACACAAATGCACTGGATGGCAAATTATTCCTCCCCACATCGCTTCACGGCAGAAGTGGTTGATGATGATGATGACAAACACAAATGCACTGCAACACAGGATCACAAATTATTCCTCCCCACGCCGCCTAACGGCAGAAGTTGTTGTTGTTGATGATGATGACAAAACACTAAACAACACACTCTGCGGGACAACAAAACAACACACTCTGCGAGACAACAAAACAACACACTCTGCGAGACAACAAAACAACACACTCTGCGAGACAACAAAACAACACACTCTGCGAGACAACAAAACAACACACTCTGCGAGACAACAAAACAACACACTCTGCGAGACAACAAAACGACACACTCTGCGAGACAACAAAACAACACACTCTGCAGGACAACAAAACAACACACTGCAGGACAACAAAACAACACACTCTGCGAGACAACAAAACAACACACTGCCGGACAACAAAACAACACACTCTGCGAGACAACAAAACAACACACTCTGCGAGACAACAAAACAACACACTCTGCAGGACAACAAAACAACACACTGCAGGACAACAAAACAACACACTCCCGGACAACAAAACAACACACTCTGCGAGACAACAAAACAACACACTCGACGCCACGTAATGTATTGGGAATTCCCCATCCCATCTTATCACTGCCTAAAATCTCTGCCAATTTTGGTACACCCCTGAGATATTAGACTGCCCCCCCCCCCCCCTCTTCCCGTGACCTTTGACTAGGGGGGGGGGGGGGGGACAAAGAAGACAAGAACCAGTTGTTCTGTTCCTTCATAAAGTTGTATTGTTGTATGTAACTAATGAACGAGAATTTATAAATTTTAAAAAAAAATGTATTTAGCTACAGCTGAGTTTTTCCTGCAGGTTTGCTGTTGGTTAGATCTCACAGCTCAAAACTCCCGCCCTACATGACAGACCCCTGCAAGTCCCGTTCACACCATCATAAGGTTATATTAGATCTGGCGGTTAGGAAGCAGTCTGAAGTCCCGACCAGACATATACGTGTTGATATAAATAATAAATATTGATAATGTAATCAGTGATGTAAGTGTCTTTTTATAGGATCTGACGGAATGTTGGCATTTCCCATTTCTATTCATGGAAAGACAAACCTTGTGAGAGTGAGTCATAGAATTCATTTCTAGACCGCTAGTTGAAGCCTCGGTTTGTGTATGTTCTGCTGCCTTGAAAGAATTCTTTCTATTATTATGTAAGTATTGACTAAATAGATGTCAGTATTTATCTAATTAATAGCGTCTGTTCATACCACGGCCTGCGCGATGTTGTACTATCATTATTCCTCCCCACGCTGCTTAATGGCACTAGTGGTTATTAGTAGTGATGATTATGACAGAACACAAATGCACTGGATCGCAAATATTCCTCCCCACGCCGATTCACGCCAGAAGTAGTTGATGATGTGATGACAAAATACAAAACAACACACTCTGTGGAACAACAGAACAACACACTCTGCAGGACAACAAAACATCACACTCTGCGGGACAACAAAACAACACACTGCGGGACAACAAAACAAAACACTGTGGGACAACAAAACAACACACTCTGCGTGACAACAAAACAACACACTGCGGGACAACAAAACAACACACTGCGGGACAACAAAACAACACACTGCATGACAACAAAACAACACACTGCCGGACAACAAAACATCACACTGCCGGACAACAAAACAACACACTGCAGGACAACAAAACAACACACTGCGGGACAACAAAACAACACACTGCCGGACAAAAAAACAACACACTCTGCAGGACAACAAAACAACACACTCTGCTGGACAACAAAACAACACACTGCAGGACAACAAATCAACACACTGCAGGACAACCAAACAACACACTCTGCAGGACAACAAAACAACACACTGCAGGACAACAAAACAACACACTCTGCAGGACAACAAAACAACACACTGTGCAGGACAACAAAACAACGCACTCTGCAGGACAACAAAACAACACACTCTGCAGGACAACAAAACAACACACTGCAGGACAACAAAACAACACACTCTGCAGGACAACAAAACAACACACTGCAGGACAACAAAACAACATACTGCAGGACAACAAAACAACACACTGCGGGACAACAAAACAACACACTGCCGGACAACAAAACAACACACTGCAGGACAACAAAACAACACACTCTGCAGGACAACAAAACAACACACTCTGCAGGACAACAAAACAACACACTCTGCAGAACAACAAAACAACACACTGCAGGACAACAAAACAACATACTGCAGGACAACAAAACAACACACTGCAGGACAACAAAACATCACACTCTGCGGGACAACAAAACAACACACTCTGCGCGACAACAAAACAACACACTGCAGGACAACAAAACAACACACACTGCAGGACAACAAAACAACACACTGCAGGACAACAAAACAACACACTGCAGGACAACAAAACAACACACTCTGCAGGAAAACAAAACAACACACTGCAGGACAACAAAACAACACACTGTGGGACAACAAAACAACACACTCTGTAGGACAACAAAACAACACACTCTGCGGGACAACAAAACAACACACTCTGCAGGACAACAAAACAACACACACTGCAGGACAACAAAACAACACACACTGCAGGACAACAAAACAACACACACTGCAGTACAACAAAACAACACACTGCAGGACAACAAAACAACACACACTGCAGGACAACAAAACAACACACACTGCAGGACAACAAAACTACACACTTCAGGACAACAAAACAACACACTGCAGGACAACAAAACAACACTCTGTATGACAACAAAACAACACACTCTGCAGGAAAACTAAACAACACACTGCAGGACAACAAAACAACACACTCTGCAGGACAACAAAACAACACATTATGCCGGACAACAAAACAACACACTGCAGGACAACAAAACAACACACTGCAGGACAACAAAACAACACACTGCAGGACAACAAAACAACACACTGCAGGACAACAAAACAACACACTGCGGGACAACAAAACAACACACACTGCAGGACAACAAAACAACACACTGCAGGACAACAAAACAACACACTGCAGGACAACAAAACAACACTCTGTATGACAACAAAATAACACACTGCAGGACAACCAAACAACACACTGCAGGACAACAAAACAACACACTGCGAGACAACAAAACAACACACTCTGCAGGACAACAAAACAACACACTCTGCAGGACAACAAAACAACACACTCTGTAGGACAACAAAACAACACACTTTGTGGGACAACAAAATAACACACTCTGCGGGACAACAAAACAACACACTCTGCGAGACAACACACTCTGCGAGACAACACACTCTGCGAGACAACACACTCTGCGAGACAACACACTCTGCGAGACAACAAAACAGCGCACTGCGAGACAACAAAACAATACACTCTGCGAGACAACACACTCTGCGAGACAACAAAACAACACACTCTGTAATGTACTCTCCCAGAGCCGCCTGGTCTTATACAAGTATGGCACTAGTACTACATGCTCCGATGAATCTTCGACTTGAAAAGAGCCCTGTGTATATAGAAAAGACGTATGCCGTCCCCACAGTTAGGGTTGGCAGCAGAGCACAGGCAATCTTTGGGGAAATTACTTAGTGAGGTCACAGTCTTTACTACAGCATTAGTACTATAGTACTATTAGTGCCTGTTGCTACTCAGCTGGGACTTTTCTTTCTTCCCAAGCTATATTTAAAATTCTAGTAACCCATTTAACACCCAATTATCCGCGTGCTTGGATCCCTTCTGTATTAATTCCATCCAGACCTGGTGCCTTGTTTCTGGGACTGTTCTGTAAAACTGCTCTTACTTCCTCTGCTATGAAATTGGGTTCCTCTTGTTCACAGCTTTGAGGTACAAAGTTAACATTATCTACGTTGCCTGTGGGATTGAGAAGTTCTTGAAAATACTCTGCCCATCTTGCCAACCTCTGTTGTGGACTAAATTTTGTCAGTCTGCTAACTGCCATGGTTTCACGTTACTCTAATGAAAACAAAAAAGGGGGGGGGGGATTTGTGTGTGCTAAACAGGCATTCCACCTTGCACTCTAATGGGGGGGGGGGGGGGATGGTAAACAGGCATTGCATCTTGCACTCAAATGATGCGGGGGGGGGGGGGGGGGCTAAACAGGTACTCCACCTTGCCCAAGAGTGTCCTGTGTGCTAGAGAGGGAAGGGAGGCACCATACAGGGTTGCTGTTATTGAAACACTTTGTCTCCAAAAGTAAATACATGATATTTGTCATCAGGTCTCGGGTGATTCAGCCAGAGTTTTTCGATAGACAAATTGTTACCGCGCAGGAAGGTTACGAGGACACTGATGTCGATCTTCACCCAACCGATGTAGATCTTAACCCAAACACTCCAAGTCCAGATCAGATGGTTGTACCAGTAGATTATTCATTGAATCTGCTACAACATAACATTCAAGCGACCAGTGAAAATATATTGTTAAAGAGATATATTGCATTTTTTATGGCAAAACTTGCCACGTCTAAGCAACACTGTCTTCAGCTTTACAATGAAAATCAATTTTTGAAAAGAGAAATTGAGTTTTTGAAATCAGAAGTTGATAGATCCAGGCAGAACAGTCTGCAAGCAATGGAGATGGAAATTGGTCAAGAGATATAAAACAAATGAGATGAATATGGAGGACATCATGAAAAGATATAAAAGCAATCAGCTTCATAATATCACAGATGACAAATTAATATTGCGGCTAGAGAGCCTTCAAATGCTCATTACACAAATGTACAAAACCACAAGCACAAAAAATACACAAAAACACTTAACTGACATATCTCCAATAGAAGTTACATTTATGTTTGGCCAGTAGAGTATCTGACACGTGTGTGACCACTAGAAGGGAGTTGCATGAGACAGCAAAGGGCCAGAAGGCTTGTTGATGTTCCATCAGATGAATAGAGGACAGACAGGACAAGGAAGATGTTATTATCTAAGGAAGAGGAAATGTTTAGCATGCCTCGCATTGTTTTCATGGTTTCTATGAAATGCTATTATTTTTAGGAATAATCAGTGTTTATTGTAGTTGATTTTCCTCTGTGTGTGTGTGTGTGTTTTTTTCAAACTTCAGTAGTGATAAATTGCCAGTAAACTGTTCTTCAGCTGTAAGAGGAAGAAAATGTGCGTTAAATTATAGATGTGGCAACCAGGCACAAAGAATTATTGGTTGAAAGACAGTAAATAAGTTGTATTGGATATTCTGAAACATTCAAGAAGTCAGTCATATCAGAGGATACTGTAAAACATTTGCAGAGACAATGTGAATTTAGAATAGTTATACTGTTAATGTTTTATACATTTTATATAACTGATGAGTCAGAGTTGCAATATTTTAGGAGAATTGCCAGATTTACAAGAGATGAAGTTTAGAATGAAGAAAAATTAGAAGACCAGGACCAAAACCAGTCGGAAGTTCATTAAAGAGCAGATAAAAATAGTTTGGCTATCTAGTGAGAGTGCCATGGTAACAATGCAACAGAGCTATGTTGAAGAAATACCATTCACACAGAACAAGGGGAAGACAATACAGAAGATAAAATATCATCATCAACATCAGCCTTGAACATCAGCCAACTTAAACAGTGCGTCAGAAGGAGCACTCATGCAATATTCATTCCCTCCCTATGTTACCAGTGCCAGGCATAGTCACTCTCAGCAAACCAGACAAGAAAAGGCTCCGTCTTCTTGGCACCGAAACTCCAAAAAAAGCTCCGTCTCCAAAGGGTTAAAGTTGTTTACTGTTTATGCTTACGTTATTTTTACAGCTTCAGGCTGTGCCAGGATTTCTGCACCTTTTCAGGCAGCCATTATTATGTTGACTATATAGCAAAATGTTCTGTGAACTTTTTTTTTAAGTTTGATGTCATGTTACCCAGTTTGAACTTCAAGGTTGTGTAATACACAATTAGTGTTTTCAATTAAATATTGTGAGACCAGTGGCCACATGATAGATGATGTAAGAATAGTTACGTCATGGTGTTGTAAGAATAGTTGCCTCATTAATATTCTATACAGGTAGAAACATTTAACATGCTTTGGCACTGACCTACTGAAGGAAACATCAAAGGCATTCATGGTCCTATGCTTCGTGAGGAACCTTAGGGGTATGATGATACTGCACTTGGATATTTGACTCTCAAAAAGAAAACCACGAAAGGTAGCCTTTTGTTACTGAGCCGTCAAATCTTTTGGTCCTACAAGGATTTGCACAAACATGTTCGTATGTTGTTCTCTTCAACAATGCCACGGAAGCAAAACTTGTACACCCCCATATATTGTATAAAGAGGATGACCCATAAGATGAGAGGAGGGGGGGGGGGGATGTATCACTAACGCTATTACAAGCTGTGCTTTTACGTATTCTTCATCAGAGGGCACATGTCAAAATATGATTTCAAAACAATGGGATTTTTCCTACGTAGAGAAGCTGATGGGACGCCCTTTATAACTAGACCTGGTGTTGTTACAGATATCACCAGATTCATTGCTGATCAAACGTAAAAGGGACACCCTGATGGGACACACTGTATAACTAGACCTGGTGTTGTTACAGAAATCACCAGATTCATTGCTGATCAAACGTAAAAGGGACACCCTGATGGGACACCCTGTATAACTAGACCTGGTGTTGTTACAGATATCACCAGATTCCTTGCTGATAAAATGTTAAAGGCCAAACGATAATTGGCTCAGTGTCTGAGACACTTGAAGAACAAACAGTCATGTTTTGGTCATTGCTTGGGCTCAAAGAGTTGAGGGAAATAAAGAATAATTACTCAGAACCAGCTGTGCCTGTTGAATGAGGGGATTAAGGAGGGTCAGGTAAGAATGACTACCTTTTCCTCTAAACAACTTGAGCTACAAACTCCAGTCACTCATGAAAAATAGAACGACGTGAGTTAGTTAAGGGTCTGTGCTCCTTTTGAAGCTAAAGGGCAACAGAAAATAGAATAAGAATATTCACATAAGTGTTTTCCCAAGTGAATTTAAATAATGCGGGCACAAACAATACATTGCACAATTTATTGCCAGGCATATTTCGCCCTATCCCGTCAGGTGCGTTACTACAGAGTTAAATCGACATGTAAAGAAGCATTTGAAAAAAAAATGTATACTGTAAATCAAAATACAAAATGGTCTCTTATGATCCATTGTTGTCTAATTACCAGAAGTTTACAGTAGTCATGTGACTCACCATGGTCACTTCAAACTGATATAACTAACTCCTTCTGTTTACATAAGTGAAGATAATACATTTTTATTAACAAAGCTTTGGCCAGTTTCAGCATTCACCTGTTCGGTGTTATATGTTGATGTAACTCTGTAGTAACACACCTGACAAGATGCAGCAAAATATGCCTGGAAATAAATTGTGCAATGAATTGTTTGTGTCCACATGATTTAAATTATAAGAATAGCCAATAATGACCATCGTGCTGCACATGTTCAGCCCGGTTGAAGATAGTATAACTTCATGTTTATTCAACGGATCAACATCATGGCACACGGGTGTAACCCATAAGTGCTCCATTCTACTTCTAACTCAAGCCTAAGTCAAATATAACTTTGTGCAGTTGTATCATCAAGAGTAAGGTTCCAGTCGAAGCAAAAACGCCATGAATGCTTTATTTTCTTCCTTCAGTAAGTATGTGCCATAGATTTAAATGCAATTGTATAGTGGTTTTTCTGGCAACTTGTTTTACACAGTAAAACTGGTCTCATCAAAGTTGTGTTTTCTAATATTAAATCATTCTGGTTGTTGTGTGTTTGCAGTCTCATTGAGAGGGCATTTTAACAGTTCATTTCAAGTGAAAACCTGACAAGTGTGATAAAAATGACAATAACCATGATACTGTCTTGTAACCTTCAGTGAAACTTTTACTTTAGAAATTCATCAGAGAAGGTGCAGTCTGTGACACATGCCTGACAGTCCAGAAAGTCTGTGACTGTTCACAATCGGGTCAGGCACACCCAGAACAGTCTGTCACAGAAGTGACTTCCTTTTCCACTCATACACTTGCCAGATTGACAGGTATGCATCACTATACTAGGTCTTCATTCGCTGAGGAATTTCTCTTCGCTGATTTATATAAAAAAAATCGCATAATAGAAAGCTGCTCCTTTTTGGTGCATGTCAAAAGTGAGATGACCATCTTTAAACTGTCATTGTGTTGTCAGATGTTCGTCTGCACGGTGATGTTATATGCTTAACACTCTTGACATCCTCAACAATAGTACTGACAGGTTACCTTACAGTGGCTTGTTTTTTTAAATTTATCACTTTTAAAGTTTTCATTTGAAGCCAATTTGTATTTAACAGCCTATGTTAGTTCAGCTATTTATAGCTTATTTTCTTTGATCACTGTTTTGTACTGCTGTATACTGCTTTATATAGTTAAATATGTTGTTAAATTTGTTTTATTGAGTTTATAAATGTTGATTGCCAAATGTGATGATTTTTGTCAAAAGACACATTTTACCAAAATATATTGAGTTATGAGTTGGATTATCTTCACAGCTTTCCGGGCACATCCATAGATGCTCAGTTTTCCCTCTCAACATATAAATCAGTGTCGCCCGGTTAATAGTGCCAGTCTTATGCTGGTTGACATTGACAAGACTTCATGTGCGTCCGGTGTGCTTCTCATGCTTGGCTGTGCCGTTCTTTACTCCCAGTTCGCGTATTCTTAGCACTGATGTGGACAAGTTGTTTCCGAAATCCTCGGAACGTCCTATCTCTCTAAGGGCATTGACAATATCTACATGATTCATGGGCCGGCCATCTTCAGTTTATGCACCCAATCATTATTATTGTTATGTAAGCCCAATGTCGTGCCCAGTCTGATGATTGTTTGCATCATTTTAATTATGTCCTGTGACCCATTTTGGTCTTCAGGGTTGTTTTGATTCATTGTAATATAAATATACATTTACAGTGATAAGAAAAGATGCATCATGAATGGTATTTTAAGAGAAGCTGCCTTGCCTCATGATGTAATAGTAGTTGCCTCATTAATATTCTATGTAGGCAAGGCCGTCTTAACAACATTATGGGCCCCTGGGCAAACCAGTGTGCTGGGGCCCCTACAGCAACCGCTCACAGGAACGAAATATAAATGGTCGATAATATTAAACATTTATTTATTTTACTGGCACTTAAACCAAACTAATGGGAAAGGGGGAAAAAATGGGGGAGGGGGGAAGGGTATCATTACGGTTTTAGGCTATCCTCCCAATAATGGGCACATATTATGGTGGCCAAAAACACACCCTGACAGGGCCTCAGTCACATGTAAATTGCGAACTTCCAGCGACTACCGCCACCATCAAAAGTATCTCCCACGTAGCTACGTGCTGCGTGAAGCGGGGCTAAACTAAGTGGCTAGGACTCACGAGCAAATAAAATGAGGGAAGCTGCAGGAAATGCGGTAAATGCTGCTCGTGATTTCCAGCCATCTAGTTTAGCCCCGCTCCACGCCGCACGTAGCGGCGAGTGAGATACTCTTGGCGGTGGCGGTAGTCGCCAAAAGTCCGCATTTTACATGTGACTGAGGCCCTGTTAGGGTGTGTTTTTGGCCGTCATAATATGCGCCTGTTTTTCGGAGGACAGCCCGGTTTTATATTACATAGAATTATTCTAAACATCAAATATATTTTAATTTATGGCAAGTCGCTTTACATACACACATTATCATGGGTCCCTATGCTCGTGTGGCCCCCGAGCTGGTGCCCCAGGGGGCCCATGCGTTAAGACGGCACTGTACGAAGGTGTACATATTTAACATGCTTTGTCACTGACCTGCTGAAGGAAGAACCAGCTATATTGATGATCCTATGCTTCGTATGGAACCTTAAGGTTATGATGATATTGCACTTGTATATTTGACTCATTTGTAAAGGAAGTGTCAGCTCTGTGGCTAAGTCGATGCGAACGCTTCGTAATGCCGGGGTACCGGGTTCGATCCCAGCTGCGGGCCATGTGCCTTGCGTTGGTTTCGACAGTGGTATCAAGAAAGCCGACAGTCCAGAAAGCAGTGGCAAACTACTGGACGTAAATTTGCCTAGAAAAACCACACAACAGCCAGGGGGTGTCTGGGTTGGTTCTGCAACGTCCTGTAAAGGATACGCAACAACCTTTGATAAAGAAAGTCACAATTGGCAGTGCTGCTTTTTTGCCAGGGCCCCTAACTCTTTTGGTGCCAAGCAAATTACTGTATGTTCATTAGTTAGCCCAGCTTATAGCTATCTTTATCTTCTCCATGTGGCTGTTGATACATAAGGCATTCACGAGTGATCTCAGTTGCAGCTTTTCTGCCCATGGCATCCCATGTCAGTTCATACTCCATTTCCTTTCTGCTGTCCTTCTCCAGGTGTGATTACGTCATGAATGTTTCTTTTTTCTATTTGCCATCCATAGGAGAGCTGTTTTTGCCAAGGTTTTACTGGGGATTCTGCAAACATGTCAAAGCCATCTCCGCCTTCTTTTGATAACACTAGGAGAACAAAGATTCACGGTCAGGCTATTGACTTCCTGTTGGCTTTGATCCCCAGCTGTCATATTGTCTGGCTGGTTTCACTTCTTTCCACCTATGCCATGTTTTCACCTGACCCTGTTCTAGTAACAAGGTACTTTTTATTTTATTCAGAGTAATGGGTTGTCAACCCTTTGCCCAATCCCCAACCCAGTCCAACAGGGTGCTAGTCTTCTTAAGACCTGTATGACATGGTTACAGTCCAAGAAAAGTCCACTGTTTTTACCTGTCTAACATGGTTACAGTCCAAGAAAAGTCCACTGTTTTTACCTGTCTAACATGGTTACAGTCCAAGAAAAGTCCACTGTTTTTACCTGTCTAACATGGTTACAGTCCAAGAAAAGTCCACTGTTTTTACCTGTCTAACATGGTTACAGTCCAAGAAAAGTCCACTGTTTTTACATTTTAGTTATCGTCATTCATTGTCCTGTTGCACCATTATAGGGCACAGTTTATCTCTCCATTCCATTGTATTCTATCCTGTGAATTCATTTTGATATCATGGATGGAATACAGAGCTGTAGCTTTGGCTTCCCTCATTAACTTTCCTCTTAGGGTTTCTCTTGTATGTTCTCGTTTCCTCCATCCTTATGTTTCCCATTTCAGTGCCTGTTAAGTGATTTTCTGCTTGTTTCTTCTTTATTATAAAGAGAGTAATAGTAGAGTTGTTTATTCTAGACAAGAGTAATAATAAAGGTTTTTTTTTTAGAAAGAGTAAAAGTATAGCTTTTTGTTCCAGAAAGAGTAATAGTAGAACTCTTTGTTCTAGAAAGGGTAAGAGTAGAACTCTTTATTCTAGAAAGACTAAAAATAGAGCTCTTTATTCTAAAAAGAGTAAAAGTAGAGCTCAGAAAGAGTAATACAAAAAAATGTCTGGCACCGAAAGAGTTTAGAAAACCTAAGAGTAATTAATAACATAGTTACCTGACTTACATGACTGAGAAGATTAACTGGGGGGAGGGGGGGGGGGGGGGGGGGGGGACAACATACACACATAAGACAAATCTGACGTTTCGGCCAAAGCCTTTCTCAATAAAAACCACTTTGTGCAGTTGTATCATCAAGAGTAAGGTTCCCACTGAAGCAACAGGATCATGAATGCTTTATTTACTTCCTTCAGTAAGTCTGTGCCATATGACTTAAATATCCTCATAGAGTGTTTTTCTGGCAACATGTTTTACACAGTGAAGTTGTTGGTCTTATTAAAGTTTTGTTATCTAAGATAACATCAGGAAGCAAATGGTCATGTTTGGATACCTCCGCTTAGGAGATGAGACATGAAAGATCCACATACCCCTGTATCATATAGCAGTAAATTATTGTACCTTAAGTTCTGCATTAAAGGACATAACATCGTTATCATGTATCACACTGGCTCTCAGCCTTCCTAATGCTGCGATCCTTTAATACAAATCCCTCATGTTGTGGCGACCCCCAAACAATTATTTTCTTTCATAACTTCAATGAATAAGTGTTTTCTGATGGTTTTAGATGACCCCTGTGAAAGGTTGGTTCGACTCAAAAAAGGGTCGCCACTGCAGGTTGAGAACCACTGATGTAGCAGATTCTTTGCAGACCATCAGTCTTCTTCTTCTTCTTCTAACCCCCAATAGAGCAAAGGCTGTCAACTTATGCCGAGCTATTCTATCCTTTGCTGTTGCATGCAGCTTACCCCATGTCCTCCCTATCTTTTTAACTTCACTCTCCAGCTCCCTTGTCCATGTGGTGTTTGGTCTGCCTTTATTTTTCTGCCCCTGTGGGTTCCAGTGCAAAGACATTCTAGTTATATGGTTCTCAAGTTTTCTCAACGTGTGTCCTATCCAACTCTGGCGTCTTTTCTTCACCTCTTGGTGCACTCAAACTTGTTTAGCTCTCTCCCAAAGCTCCACATTATTGATTCTATCATCCCATCTTACTCCCTATATTCTGCGCAGGCTCAAATAAAAAAAATTACCATTTGCTGTAATGTAAACAAAATGTAACTATTTATTAGCAAGTTTTATTCAGTATTATCATTAAAAAAAACCTGGACATGCCATGTGTTACTGCTGCTGTTTTATTTGTGGAAGTAATAACATGAAATATTTAACATAATTAAATTATTATTGTGCTTACATTCTGGTCTTATGTTAAAGTACACCATCTTTCCCAGGGCCCCACTTTGGGGGGAAAAAATAAAGTCACTGCCTCTCAAACCAGCTTGCAGTAAAAAGTCAACTAATTAGGGCTGTTGTCAAAGTTGCAGTGTATTTGCCTGAGAGGCAAAGAACCAGAAGTCTGAATACAAATGAGACACATCTGTAAAACGGATGTGCACACAGTACTCAGGATCTGGAACTAGACCAAAGGTACAGAAGATAACGTGTTTATTTTTTTTTTTTTTTAACAACCATTTGTGACTTACTTATTGACTTCCCCTCGTGTATATATATGATTATATCTGTATGTGTATCCCGGCTCTCTAGCGAAGTTGGTTATACCTGACTTTCGCGGCGGTCGGGTGACGAACTCCTTGTGGTCCGGGTTCACTCCCGGGGGTAGGCAGAAAAGCCACATTTCTCCCAGATTAACGGTACCTATAATGGTGGAATCAAGGCCGAAGGGTTGCGATATCCATAGTACCGAGCCAAAGGGTTTACAACTCATGGTTTCTGGATACGTTAAAAAAAAAAAATCTGTATGTGTGTATGTCTGTGTATATATATATATGTATAAATTTCAAGGTGTCAGATATTTTTAATTTACTTTAACTGTCTTTTAAACTACCTAAACTCTTGTATGAAATAATATAGATCAGTGGTTCTTAACCTAACTAATGCCGTGACCCTTTAATTCAGTTCCTCGTGTTGTGATCACCCAACCATAAAATTAATTTTGTTGCTACTTCATAACTTAAGTGAATAAGTGTTTTCTGATGGGCTTATGCGACCCCTGTGAAAGGATCGTTCGATCCTTAAAAATGATCATGACCTACAGGTTGAGAACCACTGATAGAAAGGGTTGTATCCGTTGTTAATTCGATGTATTCTTGTGTACACTCATGTGTATTTAAAAAAGGTCCTAATGGGTTTCCGGGGGGAAGGGGGGAGGAGTAGACGACCCCTGTAAATGTTGATTTGAGGATCGACATCACAGCACTCTAGACATTTCCATAAGTGCTCAGTCCCCATCTTCAGCAGTAAACTAAGAGTTCCAATTCCAATGGTTCTCGTAACTATATGATTGTATATCCGTCTCATCCTTCCCCTGAGTGTTGAGCATCGGCCAGATCCCTTGGTAACTCCTCGCAGTGCCATTCTTCTTAGACCATAATGACCTGTGTGCACCTCCCCATGGTTGGCTCGCTCCCAATATCTAACTTGTCATACATCAATTCACCATCAAGTGGTGCAGAGCCAGCCAATCTATCATTTCCCAACACACCGACTGACCTGGACAGCAGATGCAAACAAGGCTAAATGGGAACAATTTTTCTAGCGAAATTGGACCCCTGTGAAAGAAACAGCCAGTAGTATGCAACTGACGAGATACAGCCAAATATGCCAGGCAGGATCTATTTGTTTTTTCTCTGTTCAGATTCACAACATGGGAAACATTTACTTTGATTTTCATATTAAAATTGTTAACTTTGTTTTTTTATATGGGCTGCTGGTTTTAATTGTTAAACATTATATCAAAGTTTCTTTCACATTCAATTATTTAGTAAACTGAATTACTGTATCAGGATACTGTGTTTATCTGAAAAATGTGTCCCAACAACTCTGTATAAGAGAACTAAAGATTAGCTTATACAGGACCTTCGAAAGAACAAACAGAAGTTCCTTATATCTCCTCCTAATACTTCAATGCATTCCCCGTGTGGGTTCCAGGGCCCTATTATAGGGAAAACAAGAATAGACCCACTAGCCTGCTCAAAAGCATGTCGTAAGAGTCGAGTAATCGGAGCTTTCTTCGAAGTCGGAGTGCATCTGCCTGAAAGGCAAGGAACCAACAGTCTGCATACAAATGAGTCAGATCTATAAAACGGATGCAGACAAAACACTCAGGTTCTGGAACAGGACTGCAGTCCAGAAGTGGATGAACAACCAGAACTTTCCGCCACAGTTTATAGCTGGTGAACGTGAAGAAGAAGAAGAGACTTGATGCATAAGTGAGGGAAGAAGATGAAGACAGAAGGAACAGCAGAGGAAGGAGAAGAAGAACAAGTAGTAGTAGTAGTAGTAGTAGTAGTAGTAGTAGTAGTAGTATTAGTAATAGTAGTAGTAGTAGTAATGGTAGAGAAACACAATCAACTAAAAATAAAGTTTCCTATCAGTTCACACAAGTTGTGGTGTTTCTATTGATAGTACATGTTATTGTTTTGTGCAGTGTTAACAATTCTATTTAGTAATGTTATGTTCAATGTGTGAGTGAGTGACTTTCAACCCTGCACGATGAGCAATTACCACCTGATGACACAAAGTGCCACCATCTGGATGAGAATCCCTCAAGTGAAAGTCCCAGAAACCCTGTTTAACAATTAGGTTATATTAGAGCCCCGACCACAGCTGCGGTGAGGCTTCAAAACAACAAACTTGCATCCAATATTGGAACAAAGGGTTAACAACAGTGTGTGCTGCAATTCTTTGTAATATGCAGCCTCAGGGTAGACCTACATCAGAAAATCGCAAACATCAAGGGATATATCATGGAACAGTTGTGTTTGCTGTTGTTCTATTCTACTGCAATATGCCAGGATGGTATTGCTGACTTATGGAAGTGTAGAGAAGAACATATATCTGAAGTACCCCTTGTACACCAATGGCACATCAGCCATCTGGAGCTGTCGTGCGTTTCAAAACTCAAGCTGTAACAATTTTATAAATATCATGAAAACTGCATGTCTATTGTGGTCTCGCATGTCCTTATAATTCCGTAATTTACAATTGCGTGGATGCTGCTGTTTTCTTAAAGCAGCTAATATCTTTGATCTTTGACCAATTTCTGTACCCTTGAAAAACTGAATATACAGTAACTGACAAGCATGTGGAGATTCTGTGGAAATCAGTTCACATAAGCAGTGATGCATAGTGATTATTATAATAGCCTATTCCCTATTATATGAAAAATCCACAACTCATGGGGGACTAATGCTGGAGATGACCACCTGAAACATCTATGACGCACGTGCAATCTGATGTTTTGAAAATTTCCCTTTATTAAAGTTACTGTAAGCATGCTGACTGTTTACTCTGAATCAGTGTCTGTGATTTTTTTTTTCCATGTGCCGCAAATAAGGCAAAATAAAAACTAGATGTTTGTTTATATTATTTTTTTAAATACAAGGACATGATTATAAACAGGTTGCATGCCAAATTTCAACAATTTACACTAACGTTTACAAAAGTCATCCCTATGTGGGATGCAATTTTTTTTTTTTTTTTGAAGTCCTGAATATAGCTGGGGCATAGATATGGCCTAGCAGCTGAAAAGGGTTTCTGGAACCTCTCCACAGGTGATCCTCATCTGCATGGTGGCACTTTGTGTCACCAGGTGTTTATCGTTTGTGTGATGTCCTGGTGGGGTACAACTTACCTGCCTAGCTACCTACTTAACGGTTACTGAGTTGCAGATATTTAAAGTTCAGTAGGACTCCTGGAACAATCTAGAATACAATGTGGAAATGAAGTATACTATGTCCTTCAACATCTGCTAAAGTCAAAATGTCTGTCCCGCAACACCAAGATCAAAATATCAAAAATGTTAATCAGACTAGTTATTTTATATGGCTCTGAAACATGGAGCACAACTAAAGGAGATGAAGCTTTATTACAGGTTTTTGAAAACAGTCTTACGACAAATCTTTGGACCCATCAAAGATGCAAACAGAGGGAAATAAAGAGTGAGGAGCAATAATGAAATTCATAATCTGTTTAAATCACCAATGATCACTGGCATCATGAGAGCTAAGACTAAAATGGTTGGGGCATATTGAAAGAATGTCAGGTGATAAAGAAGTAAAAACTGTATACACAAGGGAGATGAATGGTCGTAGACCACGAGGCAGACCAAGAAGACAATGGAGAGATAATGTCCAGACAGACCTGCAAACACTTGGTGTCACCAATTGGCAAGAGAAGGCCAACCAGAGAGATGAATGGAGGCAGGCGATATCTGCACCAATGAAGCTCAAGGGCTCGGAATGCTGAAGAAGAAGAAGGAGAAGAAGAAGAAGGAGAAGAAGAACAAGAAGAAAAAGAAGAAGTAGGAGAAGAAGAAGAAAAAGGAGAAGAAAAAGAAGGAGGAGAAGAAGGAGGAGAAGAAGAACAAGAAGAAGAAGAAGAAGGAGGAGAAGAAGAAGAAGAAGAAAGAGGAGAAGAAGAAGAAGGATTTCTGGAACAGACTACAAATATTTTTAAATATTAATCTGTCCTTAGTGGGAGATGAGGTCACATTTCCACTGCGGCCACCCTCCACTATGCAAACAGCCCACATTTCATGTCTTTGCTTCTCTGTATGCAGTGTCCCCTTTCCACCTCCTGTGTGTTGCTTGCTTCAATGGTGACTCCTCAGAAAAAATGTCTGAAGTCTGATACTAGGGGGTCATCTCAGCTCAGAAATGGGCCTAATCTATCCTCTTTCTTTCCTTCTTTCTCCTGAATCTATGAGTGCTAATCAGTACATAATAGTAATCTTTTAGAGTGAGGCTGATATACAGCAAAGCTGTTTAACTGGTGGGCCAAATCTGGCCTAGCAAGTGGCCTGCGGTTCATCGTCAACTTCTTCTTTTGTCATCTCACTGTTACCAGGTTGTAACCTAGTGTCAAGTTTTTTCTGTATTTGTCATGCCCTTCTCAGGTGCCTTAAGTGATGGATTTGTTCGACTTTTTTGCAGGTTACATCTATACCATATATCCATCGTCCACTGTTTTGTAATAATTATCTTTTTTGTGCTGCGGCTCGGGTCTCTGGCCCATGACCATCTCCATTTTCACCACGCTGGTCCCTGAGTGAATTCAGTTGGATCACCCTGGTGTAGAGACTTCGTCTTGATCCAGTATCAAAATGCATTCTCCATGGGGACTGTACTGCAGACCCCTCCTACTTTTCCTGCCCAGAGACTAGTGGGGTTTCTTATGCACATTTGTGGTATCAAGTTTTTACTGTTAAGCTGGCTTGTACAGAGTTCAGAAAATGGCATATACATGACTGCTGCAACAACTGAACATAGAATCACCTGGTCACATACAAATCACCTGGTCATATACAAATCACCTGATCACATACAAATCACCTGATCACATACAAATCACCTGGTCATATACAAATCACCTGATCACATACAAATCACCTGATCACATACAAATCACCTGGTCACATACAAATCACCTGGTCACATACAAATCACCTGATCACATACAAATCACCTGATCACATACAAATCACCTGATCACATACAAATCACCTGATCACATAGAAATCACCTTGTCACATAGAAATCACCTGATCACATAGAAATCACCCTGTCACATTTAAATCACCCTGTCACATAGAAATCACCTGATCACATACAAATCACTAGATCACTTACAAATCACCTTGTCACATAGAAATCACCCTGTCAAATACAAATCACCTGGTCACATACAGATCACTAGATCACTTACAAATCACCTTGTCACATATAAATCACCTTGTCACATATAAATCACCCTGTCACATACAAGTCACCTGGTCACATGTCAGTCACTATTTGGAATATAACAGATTGCGCAGTTGTAACTGACGCACGTAGTTTTCTGTATTTGTCTTGCCCTTCTCAGGTGGCTTAGTGATGGGTGTGTCCATCTTTTTAACAGGTTTCAGCTACACCATTTATCCATCTCTTTCTTGGTCTTCCTCTCACCTTCCACCCAGATGTTCTGCTGCCAAAAGTCTGATAAGAATTTCAGAAAGTCAGTACTGATGAATGTTGGTTTCAGAAACTCCCATGTCTGTCAAGTATGTCACCATGTCCTTGTTAAAAGATCGCGGTCCACAGATGAGAACCAGAGTTTTATCAATATCCCCACCTGCCATTTCCCGAAGGATAATGTCCTTGTCTATGTGACCACGGTAGATCTCCTCTCCTCTCTTGTACTTGTACGTGGGTATCACAGGCTCCTGGTTAATCAAAATTGAATATTTGAAAAGATTTATCTACTAAGAATAAAGTCAAATGCTATGTGTTTTGCATATATTAAGTTCAATGTTCATTTAAAGATCATCTTCACTGCACATAAGTAGGTTAAAAAAGAAAAAGTAAAGGTCCCTTTTCACGCCTTTAGGCGTATAGGGCATATAGGACTAGACCTTTATTTTTATAAACCAATCAGCACAAGATGAGTGATGTGGTCAGCATCACGGCAGCCGCCTTTACTTCCCGGAACTGCACCCGTACCCACTCAAGGCTGGGTCAATGTGGGAGTCAAGGTCATTTTTTAAAAAAAGTCCAGCTCCGCCAGGGAGTGAACCCACGACCTTCCGATCCGCACACGAGCGTCTAGTCGCTATGCCAGGGTGACTTCCATTGCACTTCAGACATGACCATGAGGTCAGATCATACTAACTGCACTGATTTATGTTGTCTGGTAACAGGTCTTACACCGACCCAGACTTGGGAGAGCTCTATGTTTCACAGTCTATCCATGCACTAGTTGATCCCTATGCTGGCCAGTGTTTCAAGGATTGTCCTGCCATTCTTCAATGTGAGCTTTCAGAACTATCCTCAACGGCATATGTTTTCTGAGGTTGGAGAGGGAAATGCAAGCTCTGCAACACAGTTCCCATAGAGATTATATTTCAGTACTAAGCCCAGAAGACAGTCTATACATTAACCTGACATAATGTTGCAATCCTGATCTCTGGTTCTAAATCAATCACTTTTTCTTCTAACCCATGCTGCGTGGCGTTGGTGTCTCTCTCCAGAGCCTTCTGCTCGGTGCACTGTTGATTTCTGATACAGATATTTGTCCACGATATGATGCTACATATTTTTTTCCTGTGTAGATTCTGGGATCCCATTGTGGGGAAAAAATAACAGACCCACTGTCTTCCACCAAGCATGTCGTAAGAGTTGACTAATTGGGGGTTTCCTTCAAATTTGGACTGCATTTGCCTAAGAGGCAAGGAACCAGCATACTGCAAACAAATAAGCCAGATCTGTAAAATAGATGTGCACGCAACACTCAAGTTCTGGACCAAGACAACAGGCCTGAGATGGATGAACAACCAGAACTTTCTGCTGGAGTTTACAGCCGGTGAAGGCAAAGAAAAAGAAGAAATATCCGTTAGTTTTCTGATACCCCTCTTCCCCTCCAACTTTTCTGTTGTCTTAAACTTATCCAGTTTTGCGCTTATCGTGAAATGCCAGAAAAATTAAGCAGCAGCAATCACTGTAGGCACAAAAGTCAAACTTTAAACTATTCAAACACTCACTGGGCTAGTAAACATTATTAATAAGTTGTCATATAATAAACCAGCCAATGCTTTTTCATCTTATTTTTAACGTTCTTCTTCTTCTTCTTCTTCTTCTTCACTTCCTCTTTTACCGCTGTGGGTGTCGAGGGAGATATAAGGTTCTGTTTCTAGCTCTTCTGGCCGCCTCGACCATAGGCACATCGTGCTGTTGTGGAGTTTCTCTGATGTTATCCTTCCATCTTATTCTTGGTCTACCTCGTGCTCTACGTCCTTCTTCTCTTTCCGTGTATTTATATATTTTTAACGTTAACCAGCTTAAAAACTCAAGCAGAAATGTCTAGTTTTTCATTCATTTCTGGACTTTTATCTTGTTCCATAACTTGGGGTTTTTGTTTTGGGTCATGCACATCCACTTTACAGATCTAGCGTATTTGGATCAAAACTGTTGCGTCCTCAGCTCTCAGGCAGAAGCTCTGAAGGAAAAACCGTTAATCTGGCGATTTTATGGCATGCTTGTTGTGGAAGCCGTGGGTCTCCATTTTTCTCACAAAATGGGGTCTCAGAACCCACATGGGATGTTAGTAATTTAATTTAAAAGTCCCCCGTGTGGGTTCCGGGGTCCCATTGTAGGGGAAAAAAAGAATAGACCCATTGCCTCCGCAAAAGCATGTCGTAAAAGTCGACTAATTGAGGAGCTTCCTTTGAAGTCGGAATGCATGTGCGGGAGAGGCAAGGAACCAACAGTCTGTATTCAAGAGAATGAGATCTGTAAAACTGATGCACACACAGCACTCAGGTTTCTGGAGCAGGACTGCAGTTCAGTAGTGGACAAACAACCAGAACTTTCCGCCAGAGTGTACAGCTGGTGAACACGAAGAAGAAGAAGAAAAATTAAAATGTTGTCATAAAACAAACCTGAATCAATAATTCAGTCAGTACAGTGTCATACAACATTGCTGAGTCACTAGTTCAATGAATAAGTTGTCAAAAAACAACAACTTGAGTTAAGAGTTATCAAATTTGTTGAGTTTTCAAGAACCAACATCACAGTACTCAGGGCATTCCCATAAGCAGTTCGTCCCAGTCTTCAGCAGCCAGTTAAAGAGTACCAGTAGCAGTGTGATTGTATGTCCGTCCTGACGTTCCTCTGAGCTCCACTTTCTCTGAGTTCCAGTTCCTCTGAGCTCCACTTTCTCTGAGTTCCACTTTCTCCGAGTTCCAGTTCCTCTGAGTTCCACTTTCTCTGAGTTCCAGTTCCTCTGAGCTCCACTTTCTCTGAGTTCCAGTTCCTCTGAGTTCCACTTCCTCTGAACTCCACTTACTCTGAGTTCCAGTTCCTCTGAGTTCAACTTGGAGCTTCATGGTCTTGAGGCATGGCGTCTGTCTTGAGTGCTGGAGGCCCTGGGTTCAATCCCCATTGAAGGCTTGGATTTTTTCACATTGACTTCTAGTAATTTCTCCTGGTCTCAGGGTAGTAAGATCAGATGCCCGTGTATATTGTTGCGCACATAAGAAATCCCTTGGCAGTTGGAAACTGAAAAGAGTATACTAACGGGGCAGCCTGGGCAAAAATTTAGAGTTAAAAATCTACCCAAAGTGTTTCAGGATCCTCGCTGGTGCCACAGAGTTCGTGCACTGAGCTGAGACTCGGGCTTGAGTTAGAAGTAGCACGGAGCACTTATGGGTTATACCCGAGTGGCATGATGTTGATCCGTCACATAAACATCCTCGAGTCTGGAGCGTTAAACAGATCCATTGGCCTCTCCCTATCAGTTGTCATATTAACAATCTTGAACCAAAAATTCAATAAATACGACTTATAAAACAAACTTGACTAAAACAGCATGTGCTCATTAAGATATACAACAAACCTGACTCAGAATATAGAGGCAGGAGAAATTCCAAAACCTCTGCCATTCTTGGATCTCTGACTTTGCGATCAGATGATGATAACTACGACCTGCATACACAAGTCTCAAAAATGTTTCATCATCAGCATCAGCCAGAACAGACTGTGCCACCTGGCACATGGGGGCGACACCTGTGCCAGCACACAGCATCAGCACACGTCGGAACTAGCGGAAGAAAGAAATTATGAAAAGTGATATTACAGTAATATAGGAATAAGCAAAGAGAATAAACTGTATTATCAGGAAGTCATTGTGTGTGCTGCTGTATGGAGTGAAAACATGGAGAACAACTGAAACAGTTACTAATAAACTCATCATCATCACGTAGCAGGTCCTTTGCAGAACGTCGCTCTCATCACAGTCTGCCTGAAAGAAACTAGGTCTCTCGCCAGTTCTCCCGCCTCATGCATTTTCACATTCAAGGAGTCACCTATATCCTGTGCCCATCTTCGTGTCGGTCGGCCCCTGCCCCCTCCTTCCTGGTACCATGCCTTCTGCTATAATTTTTTCCAATCCGTCGTGGCACTTGATATGACCAAACTATTTCAGCTTTCAAGAAAGGATGCTGTATATTAGCCAATCTTTCTTGATGTTCAAATCTTTTTAGATGTCAATATTTCTCATCTTCTTTGTCCAAGATATTCTGAGAATCTTTCTATAACATTTAAGCTCAAAAGCCCCTATTCTCTTTCTCAAGGACGGAGAGATAGTCCACGACTCACATCCATATGTTGTCAAAGATGCATGCTCTCATAATTTCAATTTTGATCTCCTTGCTGGTGCGTAACCATAGACTTTTAAAGCTGTTCAATCTTTGCATTGGTATGGCCATCCTCCTTTTAATTTCTGTCGAACAGTCTCCACTGTTGTTTATTATAGAGCCTAGATATTCAAAGATTGTGACATTTTCAATTTCTTCATCATTTATTGTTATTTTTGGGTGACAGCCAGTTTTATCTGTAGACATTTTTTTTCGTTGTCTTAAAATTCAAGAACAGATTTTGATCTTCACTGTGCTTTTGGACAGCCAATATTAAATTTTCTATTCCCTTTATGCTGTTGGAAAGGAGGACTGTGTCATCTGCGTAGCGGAGTTCCGGAATAGGGTTGCCACCAATTTTGAGCGACAATACTAATAAACTACAAACATAAATTAACTGGTGCCTGGGCAGAATAGAGGGAATTAAATGGTATGATAGAATCACTGTGAAGCTTTTGGAGAAAACTAAACAAGTTTCATGTGACCAAGAGGTGAAGAAAAGGCAGTGGTGCTGGATAAGACTCACATTGGGAAAACCTGAGAACAATAAAACTAGAATGTCTTTGCAATGGAACCCATAGGGGCATAGAAATTTAGGGAGACCAAAAAACCATGTGGATAAGGGAGCTAGAGAGTAAAATTAAAAAGATAAGAAGGACATGGGCAAAGCTGCATGCGGTAGCAAAGGACAGAACGATCTGGCCTGAGTTGGTTGAAGGCCTATGCTCCATTGGGAGATATAAGTCAGAAGAAGAAGAAGACTGTGTGGATCCAGATACTGACATGTCTAATCTAAATAAGTAAAAGGGACCCTTTTCCATGCCCTTAGGCGTACTGGGCATGTAGGGCTAGACCTATATTTTATAGACCAATCAGCACTCGGTGGGTGATATGGTCAGCATCACTCCAACCACCTTTACTTCCCAGTACTCTACCTGGTACCCATTCAAGGCTGGGTCAACCTGGCAGCCAAGATCAGTTTTTACAAAAGTCTGGCTCAGTCAGGCCCAGAGCCCACGGCCTTCACATCTAAAGATTTCTAAACAGCACGCTGTCTTTACTGGCTGTATTTATCACTCTTAGGGTGATGTAGGTCTGTGGGGTCATGACTCTGAGGAGGATTTAAGGCCACATGGCAAGTACACTCGCCACGTACTATGCAGGTTAGGATTTTTAATTCTGCCCTTACCGAGGATACAATTTGGGTCTCCGGCATGAGAGGCTAGTGCTTTGATAAAATGATATCCCGTTGGGTTCTCGGGCCTCATTGTGGGGAAAACAAGAACAGGCACACTGCGTCGCCAACTAGCAGGTCGTAACAGTCAACTAATCGTGGGTTTCCTTGAAGGTTGAGTGTATCTGCTTGAGAAGCAAGGAACTAACAATCTGCAAACAGATAAGCAAGATCTGTAAAAACTGACACTCCAGTTCCTGGAATAAGACCAAAGTTCAGAACTGGATGAACAACCAGGACTGGAGTCTTCTTCTTCTGCCTTTCTATCCCCCAATGGAGCATAGGCCCTCAACCAACTCATGCCAAGTTGTTCTATCCTTCGCCATTGCATGGAGCTCTCCCTATGTCCTACCCATCTTTCTAACTTCATTCTCCAGCCCTCTTCTCCATGTGTTTTTTGGCCTTCCTTTATTCCTATGCCCCTGTGGGTTCCAATGCAGACATTCTAGTTATGTTGTTCTCCTGTTTTCTCAGTGTGTATCCTATCCAACGCCAGCGTCTTTTCCACACCTCTTGGTCCACTGGAGCCTGTTTAGTTCTCTCCCAAAGCTCTACATTAGTTATTCTATCATACCATTTAATTCCTTCTATTCTGCGCAGGCACCAGTTAATGAATGTCTGTAATTTATTAGTAATTGCCTTAGTTCTCCATGTTTCCGCCCCATACAAAAGTACTGATTTGACATTAGATTTACAAATTTTTAGTTTAGTATTTCTTTTGACCTCCACAATTCCCTAGTGCTATGAAAGCTCCTCTTGCCTTTTGTATTCTTATTTTAATATCTCTATCAGTTCCTCCATCTTTATCTACATTACTGCCCAAATAGGTGTAGGACTCCACCTCTTGGAGTGGGGTGCCATTAAGAGCCGCTGGAGTCTACAGCCACTGAAAGTGAGGAAGAAAAAGAAGACTGCCAGGTGATACAAACAGAAAGAAGATCAGAAGATAACAATCTGACCTTGTTCCGAACATACGCCAACTGCCCTGCTGGTCCTCGAGCTTCTAGTTCATGACCAACCTTCCATGCTGCGACTCTCTGTGACATGCGGCCCCCTGGGTAGATCTATTTTAGAAAATCACAAATGTAAAAGGAAACATCACGGAACAATTGTGTTTGCTGTTGTTCTTTTCTCTGTAAACTCCTGCGGAAAGTTCTGGTTGTTTATTCACTTCTGGACTTTAGTCTTGTTCCAGAATCTTCTTCTTGTTCACCGGCTGTAAACTCTGGCGGAAAGTTCTGGATGTTCGTCCACTTCTGGACTGCAGTCCTGTTTCAGAACCTGAGTGTTGCATGTGCATCCGTGGGTTGGCAGTGGGTCTATTCATGTTTTTCCTATAAAAGGGCCCTTTAACCCACACAGGGAGTTCCAGAATCTGAGTTGTGTTTGCACATCCATTTTACATTTATGGCTTATGTGTATGCAGACTGCTGGTTCCTTGCCTCAGGCAGATGCACCCCGACTTTGAAATAAACAACCCTAATCAGTCGACTCTATGACCTCCTCACTAGGGGGCTGTGGATCTAATCTTTTGTTCCCCACAAGGGGCCCTGAGATCCACACAAGGGGCCCTGAGATCCACACAAGGGGCCCTGAGATTCACACAAGGGGCACTGAGACCCACAAAAGGGGCCCTGAGACCCACACAAGGGTCATGAGATCCACACAATGAGCCCTGAGACCCACACAAGGGGCCCTGAGACCCCCACAAGGGGCCCTGATACCCACACAAGGGCTTTTCGACTTCAGTATGGCATTGTTGACCATCCTCCACCTGTCCTACTAGTAGAAGTAAAGGTCCCTTTTCCACGCCTCTAAGCGTATAAGGCATATAGGGCTGGACCTCTATTTTGATAGACCAATTGGTACAAGATGGATGATGTGGTCAGCATCACGCTGGCCACCTTTACTTCCCAGACTGCACCCGGTACTCACTCAAGGTTGGGTCCACCTGGGAGTCAAGGTCATTTCTGTAAAAAGTCTGGCTCCACCAGGGAGCGAACCCACGACCTTCCGATCAGCACACGAGCGTCTATCCGCTATGCCAAAGCGACTTCTATAAGCAGAAGTGTGTGCGTACCCACACAAAAAACACTTTTAAATATGTGGCGTGTCAGGCATATGATTCTTCTTCTTCTTCTGCAATCATCCAAAGATGCAAATGCATTGCACTTGTCTACAGCAAGGCTCCAATATTTGCGTCTTTCAGCTGACACATCCAGGCGCTTGTTGACCAGGTTAACCTTTCCTGTAGGCAAATGATTCTAGACATATTTTTTAGAGGCTAACTGGCATTTGTGGGTGATGCGGTCACTTTGTAGGTGATGCAGTCACTTTGTAGGTGATGCAGCCACTTTGTAGGTGATGCAGTCACTTTGTAGGTGATGCAGCCACTTTGTAGGTGATGCGGTCAACCTCACTGAATCCCAGGACATTACCTGATATCTATTTAGGCTGGGTTGGTCTGGAGACCAGGGTCATTTTTTTTAAATCCATCCTGGCTTGAATTTGACACCAAGACCTTTAGCAGCAGGCAAGCTTCTATCCAGCGAAATAGATGGGGAACCCTTAAGGCCAAAGAAACATTATACAAAATAATCATACATATAATATATTTATCGGCACTCACAGAAAAAAGTAAAGCAGTTCTAGCCAGTGAAATAGATGGGGAACCCTTAAGGCCAAAGAAACATTATACAAAATAATCACACACATATAATATATTTATCGGCACTCACAGAAAAAAGTAGTGCAGTTCTAGCCAGTGAAATAATCATACATATCATATATTTATCGGCACTCACAGAAAAAAGTAGTGCAGTTCTAGCCAGTGAAATAATCATACATATCATATATTTATCGGCACTCACAGAAACAAGTAGTGCAGTTCTAGCCAGTGAAATAATCAAACATATAATATATTTATCGGCACTCACAGAAAAAAGTAGTGCTGTTCTAGCCAGTGAAATAATCCTACATATAATATATTTATCGGCACTCACAGAAAAAAGTAGTGCAGTTCTAGCCAGTGAAATAATCATACATATCATATATTTATCGGCACTCACAGAAAAAAGTAGTGCAGTTCTAGCCAGTGAAATAATCATACATATCATATATTTATCGGCACTCACAGAAACAAGTAGTGCAGTTCTAGCCAGTGAAATAATCAAACATATAATATATTTATCGGCACTCACAGAAAAAAGTAGTGCTGTTCTAGCCAGTGAAATAATCCTACATATAATATATTTATCGGCACTCACAGAAAAAAGTAGTGCAGTTCTAGCCAGTGAAATAATCATACATATCATATATTTATCGGCACTCACAGAAACAAGTAGTGCAGTTCTAGCCAGTGAAATAATCAAACATATAATATATTTATCGGCACTCACAGAAAAAAGTAGTGCAGTTCTAGCCAGTGAAATAATCATACATATCATATATTTATCGGCACTCACAGAAAAAAGTAGTGCAGTTCTGAGTGTAGTGAGCCAGTCAGACCCTCTGGTTACACCCAGGTGCAGAAACGTTATATATAAAAAACAAACCAACTCAATATTGATCAGCACTCATAGAAAGAAGCAGTGCCATTCCAGCCTCAGCAGCTACTGGTGAAAGAGACCCCCAGTTGAAAAATGAGGCAGCTTTCCAGTCTTGTGATCATTTCAAGAAATCTATTAAGACTTACCAAGAGAAAAAGAACGTTGACATCCTGCATGACCTGAACCTCAAGAACAACTGGCTCACAAACAGCATCCTTTCCTGAAAGCTGCGGAACTCTGGACATGTCAAGCACCATGGTCTTCTGGGGAGAGCAGTGACGGAGGAAGCAGCTTTTGGAGAACAAGGCAGAAGCCAACCTCCTGAAAGTGAACACAGGAGATCAAAGATGCACTGGCTATGAAAGCACACAGGGTTGGAGAACTGGTTAGCGAAAGAGAGACTTTCAGACGTGCCATGAAGAGAGCGATGTTCTGTAAAGCACATGATGACTGACTAACTGATCAATTTCATGAGATATGCCTTGATTCAATCACCAGACTTAGGTACCAGACGAGCCACAATGGACACAACAATGGTTCCGGCAAACAGTACTGCGAAAACATACTGCGAATATTCAAGATTCATAATTACTTTCTCTAAGTAATGTTTGCCCATCTGTTGTTAACTTATTCATTCATTTTTCATTCATTCTTGTCTTCTAACCTTAATAAGCAGTTCAAAGTAGCCCTTGGCATCTAAAGGTGAGATAGGGGTATACTGTCTGGTTACTGGTGAGCCTGAAACTTGGGATCTGTAAATGGAAAACAAACTGTAACAGTAGAGAGAAGATATTTTTAGATGTTGCAGTTGTATGAAAAGTATATACACTGCTTACTGTTTAAGGCCAACTTGGATGTGGCGAATTTCTGTTGAGAACAAGAATCTGTTTCTCCCTGGCAGTGTTTCTTGCTTGAATTCTTAATTGGATAAGAGGAATTACTGATAAGAAGAACCATTTTTTGGGTCCCCAATGAGTTTTCCTTATCCAATGAAAAATATATAGACATATTATCTAGAATACTGCAGACTTTTAATGAAAAGTTTAGATGCAGCAGGCTATCAAGAATATTGCATGATTTCATGAAAAATTAGCATACAGGGAGTGCTTATGTGTTGTGCAATAATGCTGTCTGCTTTCCCTTGAAACATCACGAAAGTTTAGAGAGAAAAATAATGGAGGGGTATATGCCTCGGCAGAGAGGAAGAGGAAGGCCAAAGAATAGATCGGTGCAGGATATGGCGGATGATCTCCAGATGGGTATATCAGACGTGGGACATTTTACTTGTGATCGAGAAGTTTTCCAGAGGGTTGTTAAGGGAGCAAAGGTTCTGCAAAGGAAATGCTACTAACTGACTGACTGGCTTTCAGTATTGCTAGATTCTATTCTGGCTTCCAGTCTAGGGTTTCCCCATTCTAGATAGCATTGTTGCTTCACGTAACCTTGTGGCGCACGTGCACAGCTACCAACTTAGGAAGAAAGACAAATGTCTACAATTAACAACACAGAACGTAGCTCAGGTTGGCATAAAAAAGCAAGAAGGATTATGATGAATAATCAGTACATGTACCTGACAATGATATGCTGCCCCAGTGACAAGCCGAGAGTCTGGTGCCGGGCAAGTCCACAGCGGATCCTGACACAGTCCACGGCTTCAGGTTTGATGTCTTGTACAGGGAAGTGAGTATACTTGCTGGGATGGAGCATCAGCTCCTGAAATACAACCACCCAGTGAGTCTCGTGAGTGTGTGGTCTCGTTGAGCATGTGTATGGTTTGCACACCCACAGACTTGCATGAGGAGTCAGGGTTTGAGTCTGCATGCAGTATTTATACGAATATGGCTGTGCAAATCTGACTGTGGAGTGGGTGTGTGTGTTTGTGTGTCTGCATGCAGTATTTCCACGAATATGGCTGTGCAAATCTGACTGTGGGAGAAGAGAGAGACAGACAGAAAGAGAAAGAGAAAGAGAGACAGACAGACAGAGAGAGAGAGAGAGAGAGAGAGAGAGAGAAAAGAAAGAGAGAGAGAGAAAGAGAAAGAGAGAGAGAAAGAGAGAGAGACAGAGAGAGAGAGAGAGAGAGAGAAAGAGAATGTGCTGAAAAAGAAACTATTGTGACAATACTGCTCTGTTTAGCCATGATGTCATAACTACCCTTTAGTTTTTCATAAGCAGGGTCAAGGGTCATGGTAAGAGTCATGAATTATTATCTTTTTTAGGCCCAAGGAAAAGAAGATGTTTAATTCTCTGTTCCGTTCATGTTTACCAAAAACTCCCTTTCATAAATTTTGAAAAGCTCTGAAACTTGGAGAGATTAGGGCTTATTAAAGTTTTTCGAAAACAGAGTATTACGACAAATCTTTGCATCTATGAAAGATGTAAAAAGCAGGGAATAGAGTGAGAAGCAACAACAAAATTCATAATTGTTTAAATCACCACTGATCATGAAAGCTAATAGACTGAAAAGGTTGGGGCATATTGAGAGAATGTCAGAGAGGTAAAAACTGTATACACAAGGGAGATAAATGGTCGTATACCATGAGGCAGACCAAGAAGACGGTGGAGAGATAATGTCCACAGAGATCCGCAAACACTCAGTGTTACCAACTGAAAAGATAAGGCCAACCAGAGAGATGAATTCAGGCGGGTGATATTTGCAGCAATGAACCTTAACAGCTCGGAATGCTGAAGAAGAAGAAGAACAAGACATTTCATAAAAAATAAAAACTATTAGTGACTTTCTGGACTTCCGGGTTTTCTTTCAAGGGTTACTGAGGCAAAAGGAAAATATTTATAAAATAATTCACCTGCTGCTTAAGAACTTCACCATCATAGATGGTTCCTGCAAGCAATCTCTGACAATCTGCCTCCCATAAAGCCAATTCTTCACGATAAATATCCATCACACATGGAATACAGCCACCTCCACAACAGTCAGAGTCCAGTGGACGTTCTGGGGGATCTGGCAGCAGCTGACATTTTGAGGGATTTGGCAGCAGTGGACATTCTGGGGGATCTGGCAGCTGTGGATGTTCTGGGGAATCTGGCAGCAGTGGATGTTCTAGGGGATCTGCCAGCAGTGGATGTTCTGGGGGATCTAGCAGAAGTGGATGTTCTAGGGGATCTGGCAGCAATGGACATTCTGGGAGATCTGGCATCATCAAACATTCTGGCAGCAGTGGACATTCTGGGCAATCTGGCAGTAGTGGACTTCCTGGGAGATCTGGCAGAAGAAGACGTTGTGAGGGATCTGGCAGCTGTATCCCTTCTTGGGAATCAGGCATTATCAGACATTCTGTGCGATCTGGCAGCAGTGGACGTCCTGGGGGATCTGGCAGAAGCCGACATTCTGGGCACTCTGGCAGCAGAGGACGTTCTGGAGAATCTGGCAGCTGCGGACATTCTACAGAATCTGGCAGCAGAGGATGTTCTGGAGAATCTGGCAGCTGCGGACATTCTACAGAATCTGGCAGCAGAGGATGACCTGGAGGATCAGGCATCATTAGACATTCTGGAATTTCAGGCACCGTTAGACATTCTGGGGGATGTGGCAGCAGCAGACACATTAGTTCAGACTCATCACCTTTAGAAGTTAAGCCTTTGACTATCTCTTTCATAAAAAAGGTTATACAGTTATCAGATGTTGCCAAGGTATGCCTGTACTAATATCAGTCACATGTATAACTAAGGTTTTACAATTCTGAGGTGATGTTGACTCTTGCAATATTCTGTCAGTCTACAAGTCACAACAAATAAACTCCCTAAGACCATACTACTCTATGGTAATTTTTTTTTTTTAAATATACAACAATCACATCAAAGAAATTCCAGTCTTGTATTAACAATTTTAATACACTTCAAAGTGAAAATTCAACTATTTTAGAAGTGCCTGAGTTTAAATATGCATTTTTCTTGTGGTTCTTAAAGTTTATTCAGAATAATATATATGATATTTAAAACCCCCCGTGTGGGTTCCGGGGCCCTATTGTGGGGAAAACAAGAATAGACCCACTGCCTCCCCAAAAGCATGTCGTAAGAGTCGACTAACTGGGGAGCTTCCTTTGAAGTCGAAGTGCATCTGCCTGAGAGGCAAGGAACCAGCAGTCTGCATTCAATAGAATCAGATCTGTAAAACTGATGCACATGCAACACCCAGGTTCTGGAGCAGGACTGCAGTCCAGAAGTGGACAAACAACCAGAACTTTACGCCAGAATGTACAGCTGGTGAACGCAAAGAAGAAGAAGAAGATATTTAAAATTCACTAGAAATCGCGTCAAGTATAATTAACAAAAACAAAAACTACCTAATAAAATCCCTAATTAACCAGATCTTAATTGGCAATGATTAATCAATTTTATATATATATATATATACCCAAGCGATTTGATGGCTTGGTGAATTTAGTTATTTCGACAATGGTACAATCATCGAGCCACTCATAGAGCAAAGGTTAGATAGTGGACGTAAGATTGCCTCGTAAAACAACCAACACTAATTGCTAAAGTTGGTTTGCAATGTCTTGTAAAGGATATGCAACTAACTTTGAAAATGAATTATTCGTCAAATAATCATTACAAGTGTCGTTTGAAATAAGTGCCGATCTAACTGTTGGTGTTCACACTGGCAGCTTGTGGTTTTGCTTCCGACAGTGGTAGCCCATACTGCAGACAAGTCCACCAAGAGAAACCTTCTTTAACTTGTCTCTTGTGACCATTGATGGCCTGGGAGGGAACAGTTTCTGATGACAAAGGTGGCCTGTCACTCAGGCTAGCCTGATGTCCCTGTGGTACATTTATTCTTTTTTGCCTCATTTCCCATTTAAAAGTTCCAGCAGAAAGTTCTGGTTGTTCATCCACTTCTAGACTTTCGCCTTGTTCCAGAACGCAAGCATTTTAAGTACACATCCAATTTAGATTTGAACTCTAGATATTCAGGACTGAGGGTGAACATCTAGCCCCTCTGCTACCACCATTCACTACTGCCCCTAAACACCCTTTAAATAAAGTGGAAGTTAAGCTGAAAGACTTCTTTTTTGGCCCTCCTCCGAACTTCTACCCCAGCATTATGGCGGCCAAACAAATACCCTAACAGGGCCTCAGTCCTATGAAAAATGCGGACTGTCTGACTTCCTGCTGAGGAACAAATCGCGACAAAACTAGGATCGGCTCTGAATAATGAAACAAATACTCTAACAGGGTCTCAGTGATATGTTAATTACGGACCTGTTTCTGCAACTATGCTGCACCGCCGACAGTATCCCCCACACTGCTATGCAGATTTTTGGGGATATGTTGTTCTGTCACATATCACTCCTGTCGCGTGCCTAATGTAAGGATTTCTCCTTCAGAACCAACAGCACTCAGAGATAATTATGTTGAGTCGTTTGGCTCGTATTGGTCTAAGGGATTCCCCGGGGCCAATATACGATCAACTTATCTCTGGAGTAGGGCAACTCAAGTATTGGCACTACAAAATATGTCAGTATATGAATACAATATTTCTAGGCACACTTGGCTGGACACCCCCACTACTTACTAAAGAAAGCCCCCAGGTTATGATAGGTCATTATTATAACCATGTTAACACATATAATGAAGATACATACACACACAACTGCTAAACACTTAAGAAGGTGACATAGAGAAACCTAAGTCAGCCATGAAAATGAATGCATGTAATCAGTATATTATGGATTTACATATAATAATGAATTGAATTCCAGCTATCAGTGGAAGAATCTCAGCAAATAATGTCTAGATCCCGAGGAAACTATACAGACAGCCGGTCCTGGAGGTGACTAAATGTCATCATTGGGAAACAGATGAGCTGTGATGTAAAAAAGCACATGAAGCCTCAAACTTAGCTTCTTCTTCCTGTTTATGATGTCTTCCTCCGCTCCGGATGATTCGACTGTCTTTGACTCTGGGAAATCTGCTCCACTGGATCAAGTAGTCAGAGAGTACCTCACCATCGAGGACACAATACTGCTCTGGTATTTAGCAAGTCTCTATCACCAAGTAGAATACACACTGTCTTTGAGCTACCCTAAGCTCTAACACTGGTAAGCTGTTTGAGGTACAATCTCCCACATGTTGGAGATGTCAGGAACCTTCACAGGTGTTAGCTGGAGGGTAGGTGGTTTCTGGATTTATGGTGGGTTGATTGGTCGTGGCGCGGATGGGGGCTAATCTAGATGGCTGAGACTCACGAGCAGCAGCTACCGCATCTCCTGCAAATTCCTCTAATTTATTTGCTCGTAAGTCCCAGGCATCTAGTTTAGATCCTCATCCGCGCCGCGCACAGCGGCGCAGGGAATACGCTCAGTGGTGAGCATAATCGGAATAACACTATCGCTAATCTGAGTCGGAGCGCGTGGTCTCCCCGCCATGTCGCTATTATCGTCTGTAATGTTGCGTGTCTCGAAATTGTCAATGGTCGCTAGTATCGTCTGCAGAAAAGCTCAAAATTGTCAACGGTTGCTATTGTCGTCTGCTACTATCGTCTGCAGTGTTGCGTCTCTTGAAATTGTTAGGTAATCCGGCGCTTCTTTGATTTATTCCCCAAAATGGCGGCATGCCCCATTCTGGCCATAAAATATCCAAAAATATCCGAACGACGGTGTTCGCGTATATCTAAAATATGGACTTTCTACCAACGAACAAATCGCGACAAAACTAGGATTACTTGACAACCAATATCAACATTTGCACACGGTACTAGTAGCAGACGATAAATACCGACCGTTGACAACAATTTCGAGCGTTTCTGCAGACGACGATACTAGCAGACGATATTAGCGACCGTTGACCAATTTCGAGACATTAGAGACGATGAAAGCCGATTAGCAATACTGTGTTCTTCCGATTGGAGGATTTAGCAGCGGTAGATGTCAGACTTGTCGGCATGCGCCAAACGCGATTAAACTCATCGCCGAGCGTATCTAGGTGCCTGGGACTCACGAGTACAGTAATTGGAGGAAGTTGCAGGAGATGCGGTAGCTGCCACTCGTGAGTCCCAGCCATCTAGTTTAGCCCCCATCCGCGCCGCGCGTAGCGGCGCAGGGGATACGCTCGGCGGTGAGGCACACTCGCAGAAACAGGTCGGCAAGCAACGTATCGCCCAGACCCTGTCAGAGCATTTGTTTCGTTATTCGGAGCCGGCACATATATTTTTAATAGAACTGACCCCGCATTTGGATATTTTTGGATATTTTATGGCCAGAAATTGGCCAATTTAGCTCCTTTATGAACGCCATCATATTACAGCCGCCATTTTGGGGAACGATTCAAAGAAGCGCCGGTAATCCTAGTGTTCGTCGCAGGAAGTCTGCATTTTTCATAGGACTGAGGCCCTGTTAGGGTATTTGTTTGGCCGTGGAAAAAGTTTGGAGGAGAGCCTTTTTTTAATACATATAAAACTTTAAAAGTCACTTACTGCTGCCATTCATTTTTGTCTGTGAATTAGATTGATTTCTCCCGAGGAACCAGATGCGGCGATTCGGCAACTGATCGCTTTGTGTTGATTAAACAGGGATCTTGAGAGTCGACTGTTTGGAAGCAATGGCAAACTACTGAACGTAAAACTGCTTAGTGACTTAGTGGAATCACAGACTCCTCACACACAATATTACTGGCGGGGTTGGTTCTGAAACGTTCTGTATAATTAGTCGCGTACTAACTACTATGTATCCTATCCTATACTATAGGATATGATGATTTGTTGGCACACATTCGAACGGGCAGAGTCGTAATAGATGCATACAGATACACAAAAGACGTACGTGGATATCTGAAAAAGTGTGTGTTTTGTGTAATAGATTTAGACGTCTATGCGAAGCTACTGTGTCATTGTAAAACTTCTTGTTGTGGCGGTGGTTCTGTCAAAAACCCAGATGGGGCTGACGAAAACCCAAGATATGAACAAAAAATAAAATAAAACAACCCAGCATTGTGCAAAAAAGTATTTTATAGTTATGAAACTGAACATATACCCACCTTTATTAAACTGTTACTCTAACAGCTCTCCTTCTTCACCAATTTCAATTGTCACCGTCTCTTTCTGTATTTTCATTATGTTTAAATATCTTTGACTAACTGCGCCACTTTGCAATTCTTTTTGCAATTCTATATTAGGTGTCCATGTCGTGCAGTCGCTTTTTCCTTTTGTGATTGCTTGCCTTGTAAGAATTCGATCTTTTACGGTGTCTGCTTTCAGAGAATTCGTTTGTTTAGTTTTGATACAGTTCTCAGGAAAAATATGCGCTCAACCGCTGCTGACGAGTGAGGCAAAATAGTCAGGTTGGTCATAAAAGCGGATAAAATGTCATATTTTACATTTTAAGCCATTTTTATGCTTCTCATTCCTCTTTGAAACACCGAGCATACCATTTTCTTTTCTTCGATGGTGTAATCTGTTCACTCATTTTGAATTCAACAAGGTTATATTCAGAGTAAATTTTGATAGCACAGTTCAACAAACCACAAAACAGCCAAAAAAAAAAAAAAAACCTAGTGAAAACTTAACCTAGTAGTCCTTAGTTGGTTTCTGCTAATCTGCTTTCTTTCAATTCAACTAATGAGACGCTACAATGTCAGGTCAATAACCCCTAGAAGAGAGGAAAAGCCTCCCAAACTTTCTTCAATAATTAAATGTCAGGTCCCTTCTTTCTTCTGTGAAGTTTACGATCAAAGGTCCCAGGCTTCATCTATTTTGCTTCTCCGCCCCTAGTATCTGTTTCTTAAGGGACACTACTTGGGGATCGTAAATCTGGTCCTTTGGTGGTCTGCTAAATTTTTCCTGGATTGCCCTGGAGTTAACCTTTGTATATTGTTACATTAATTACACTGAGTTTATTTAAAGTGTTTGTAGGACCTTCCAAAATATAATTTGCGGGTAAAACTATTATAGAAATGTGTACACACATTATTCTTGTTAAAATATTTATTAATTGTAATTTTTTTCATCATTAAGACTGAAAACCCAAGATTTTCAATAATTTTCAAAATAAAAACCAAGAAACCAAGACGGCAACTAAAAAACCAAGATCTTGGGGGGAAAGCCCAGCATTGGCATGCAGACGTCAGACTGTCTGAAGGGTCAAAGGTTAAGAACCCTTGCTGCTATTGTTACGTACTCGTAATTTTCTTCTTAAATAGTATAAGAATGTGGACGATCTTTTTCTGATGTGGGCAATCAGTTCTCTTCATGGGTCAGTTTCTTTCAAGGCATCTTTATTAAACTGTTTATCTGTCCAGTGTATTCTCGTACTCGTAATCATCATTATGTAGCAGGTCCTTTGCAGAACGTCGCTCTCATCACAGTCTGCCTGTAAGAAACTCGGTCTCTTGCCAGTTCTCCCGCCTCATGAACTTTCACACTCAAGGAGTCACTTATATCCTGTGCCCAGATTCGTGTCGGTCGGCCTCTGCCCCTCCTTCCTGGTACCATGCCTTCTGCTATAATTTTTTCAAATCCGTCGTGGCGCTTGATATGACCAAAATATTTCAGCTTTCGAGAAAGGATGCTGTTTATTAGCCAATCTTCCTTGATGTTCAGATCTTTTAAGATGTCAATATTTCTCATCTTCTTTGTCCAAGATATTCTGAGAATCTTTCTATAGCATTTCAGCTCAAAAGCCCCTATTCTCTTTCTTAAGGACTCGTAATAGAACATGTATATAGATATAGAGCCAGTTTTAAATATGGCTGTGAATACTAGACGATTAATAACCAGGCCGAACAATATCTTGAAGCGTTGGAGATGTGGTTTTACAGAAGAATCGTTAAATTCCTTGGACATCTAAAAAGAACAACCCAGGTGTTTTGAAAGAAGCGAGTGCTTGAAAACATCACAAACATCAGAAAGAAAGTCATAATTTGTGGGTCTTGTTATGAAAAGAGGGAAACTGGGACATGTTGTGATCACTTGAAAGTATGTGGAAAGAGAGACGGAAGAAGACAGGGCATGAATGGGTTTCAAGACATGATGGAGGTGATATCTGCTAACCTCTGGGCAGCAACAATAGTAGTAGAAGCCATAGTAGTAGTAGTAATAGCTGTAGTAATAGTAGTAGCAGCATCAGCAGCAGTAGTAGTAGCAGTAGCAGCAGCAGCAACAGAAGTAGTAGTAGTAGTAGTAGTAGTAGTAGTAGTAGTAGTAGTAGTAGTAGTAGTAGTAGTAGTAGTAGTAGTAGTAGTAGTAGTAGCAGCAGCAGCAGCATCAGCAGCAGCAACATCAGCAGTAGTTGATGTTATAGCATTAGCAGCAGTGGTAGTAGCAGTAGTAGCAGCAGTAGTATTAGTAGTAGTAGCAGCATCAGCAGCAGTAGCAGCAGCAGCAGTAGTAGTAGTAGTAGCATCAGCATTAGTAGTAGTAGTAGCAGCAGTAGTAGTATTAGTAGAAGCATCAGCAGTAGTAGTCGCAGCAGCAGTAGTATTAGTAGTAGTAGTAGTAGTAGTAGTAGTAGTAGTAGTAGTAGTAGTAGTAGTAGTAGTAGTAGTAGTAGTAGTAGTAGTAGTAGTAGTAGTAGTAGTAGTAGTAGTATCAGTAGTAGTATTCGCAGCAGCAGTAGTAGCAACAGCATTTACAGTATTAGTAGTAGCAGCAGCAGTAGTAACAGCAGCAGAAGTAGTATTAGTAGTAGTAGCAGCAGCAGCAGCAGCAGCAGCAGTAGTAGTATCAGCAGTAGTAGTAGCAGCAGCAGTAGTAGTCGCAGCAGCAGTAGTAGCAGCAGCAGTAGTAGCAGCAGCAGTAATAGTATTAGTAGTAGCAGCAGCATTAGTAGTAGCAGCAGTAGTAGTAGCAGCAGCAGCAGTAGTATTAGTAGTAGTAATAACAACAGCAGCAGTGGTAGTAGCATCAGCAGCATCAGTAGTAGTAGTGGTGAGGGCGGTGGTGGTGGTGGTAGTAGTAGTAGTAGTAGTAGTAGTAGTAGTAGTAGTAGTAGTAGTAGTAGTAGTAGTAGTAGTAGTAGTAGTAGTAGTAGTAGTAGTAGTAGTAGTAGTGGTGGTGGTGGTGGTAGTGGTAGTAGTAGTTGTAGCAGCAGCAGCATCATTAGTAGTAGCAGTAGTAGTGTTAGTAGTAGTAGCAGCATCAGCAGTGGTAGCAGTAGCAGCAGCAGTAGTGGTAGTATTTGTAGCCGCAGCAGCAATGATGAGGTAATACCTGCTATATGATAAAGTTGGTACCTGCGAAGTGATGATAGTATTACCCACTCTGATAAATAAACTTGTCCACACCGGCAGGCGTAATAGGCATGTCGGTATAGACTCATGTTTTAAAGATCTGCTCCTGTCACTACTTTCTGTATTCCTGCCATAAACAACAATTGTTTTTTCCCCCTGTATAGTAAAGCAATCTTGTAAAAGTTTTAGTATATTCAGTTTTTGATTGCGTGGTATTTAAAGTTTATCTGTTTTCTGAATTTGCCTTTGAGGACTATCTAACAGATAACGCGAATGTCTACTTTTCAGACTGTTCCCAGCCATTCCTCTAATATACATATTTTAATCAGCGACTTGATGACCCCTATGCCCAGGTACACGAACAGTGATTTACTGGACCTGCCTCTTATTTTTAATCGAATTTTAGGACGGCGTGACAGGGGGGTCGTAAGTCTAAGAATTTACGGCCGCATGGCTAATGTTGGCACCACGGCCTGGGCAGGTTAGGGTATTTTACGCTTGCCCCTAGAAGAAAAACGGCAAAACGGGGTTCGAACCCGGGTCTCCCGCATGAAAGCCTGACGTTGTCACAGCTCGGCCAGCCGCTCCTTATAGACCTGCTATATACTGCATAATTTGAATAAGTATTCCCGTGTGGGTTCCAGGGCCCTGTTATAGGGAAAACAAGAATAGACCCACTGCCTACCCAAAAGCATGTCGTAAGAGTCGACTCATTGGGAGCTTCCTTCAAATTCGAAGTGCATTCGCATGAGAGGCAAGTAACCAACAGTCTGTATACAAATTAGTCTGTGAAACGGATGCATCGCAACACTCAAGTTCTGGAACAGGACTGCAGTTAAGAAGAAGACGAACAACCAGAACTTTCCGCCAGAGTTTACACCAGGTGAACGCAAAGAAGAAGAAGAAGAAGAAGAAGAAGAAGAAGAAGAAGAAGAAGAAGAAGAAGAAGAAGAAGAAGAAGAAGAAGAAGAAGAAGAAGAAGAAGAAGAAGAAGAAGAAGAAGAAAAAGAAGAAGAAGAAGAAGAAGAAAAAGAAGAAGAAGAAGAAGAAAGCCAAGCAAATACGCATGGGACAAGAATGGGTCAACTGGAACACACAAACAGCAGTTTCTAGTTAGGTAACTATCATATTAGGAAGGGACTGTAGACAGTTATGTAACCGTATGACCGATGCTCAGTCAGTACAGCGGAAGGTTCAAATGTGGCATCAGTGGAAACTAAGCACAAGCAGGTCAACACTGTTTGGAATCACGTGGATACACAATACGGGACAGGCGGGAGAGCGAGGAAATCGAAAATTGGATTTTCTGGTCACAAAAGCTATAGTTTCATGAACACTTGTAGTGGACACAGAAGACATTCCTAAAACCATTAATGAATGAATGTTGATAGAAGACACGAGGTTATATGAAATAACATGTATAAACAAGAAAATAGGTGTAAATCAGGCAAGGGGAGAAGTATGGGCGGAAGAAAACGACGAGTTTATGATCACTGTGTTACGTGAGCAGCTAACATGTACACCTTAAGACATTTGACTGACTGACTGACTTTCTACCCCACCAGGACATCACACAAGCGATAAACACCAGATGACACAAAGTGCCACCATGCGGATGAGGATCGCTGTGGAGAGGACACAGAAACCGCGTTCAGACATTTGGCCATATGTATGGCCTGCCTATATTACGGCTCCTGGCAAAAGCCAGAGTAGGGCTTCAAATGACAAAAAATTTCGTCCTAAAAAAGACGAAATTGAATATAATTTTAATTAAGACATTTTCTGAGGTGGAACACCTATATGTGTGCCCGGTGTGCTATGATGTCGATTCTTAAATCGGGAATCTAGCTATGGGCAGCTAAAAAAAAAAAAGCAGTCTCATCTGCCAGGCCAAACGGCCCCGCAGACAAACTATTGTTCTGCTACAGCTGGTAGTCCCTTAATTGCTGTATCAAAACAAGTCCCACGGAGAGGGGAATATAAGTTTCCAATACACATCAAGACAGAAGTGAAAGGGGATTTGACAAGATGGAAGAAAAGAGTGCAGCGTAAAACAACCACCTTCAGTCAACTTGATGACGAATACATGCAGAATCCTTGGGTTCATGTTTACACAGATGGGTCAGCAAAAAATCCAATCAGAAACGGAGGAGCAGGAGTCTATATTGAGCACCCTAATAACACCATGGATACAGCCAAAATACCAACAAGAAAACAGTGTCACAACTACGAATCAGAAGTTCAAGCCATCAAGATAGCACCAGAGAAACTGCTAAATACAGGGCATATTACACAACCAGTGGTGTTGTGTTCATGACAGATGCAGGAGCGGTACTTCAGACACTCCGGTATGGAAAATTACAAGGAATATGGACGCTACTTTCTGAACTGGGCAACCAGTGAAAAGTAGCTATTCAATGAATACAGTCCCACAGGGAAGTTTCCATAAATCAAAAAGCTGATGAACTAGCTAAGGGAGGTGCAACTGAAGAACAACCTGACGTACCAGTCTCTTATCAACAGAAGAAGAGAATAATCAAATCAATCAGAATGCCACAAAAACCGGCACAAGACGATTTCCATATTATGGACAGACCAGAGCAAGTCATTAACATATAATTTAGAACAGGGCACAATCGACTTCGCAGCAACAACAACAAAAATTTTAGACTGGCGAATCAACCATAGGAATAGGCCTATGTGGGCTGGCATCTGAGACAACAACACTCCTCCAACACTGTCTCAAATACATTTCCAGGCAAAACTTTTGGCCAAGAGAGACACTGGTGAAAGCCAAACGTTTCGAGCCACCGAATTACAAAAGTCAGTGAAGTTCATACTAGAGACAGCGCTGAAGATATCAATCAATCAAGTGCCGTCTCCACAATGAAGGTTGGCTGCAATGGATCTCCAACAAGACTTGTCTCTTGCCCTTGATGTACACACACTCATACTGCTGTTCGTCCATCTCTTGATGTTATCCTCCCTCTTGTAACACTGTCTGCCTTTTTCACGCCTACCTTGGACCTTTCCCTCTAGGATGATCTTTACAATACTGTTATGTCTTTTAATGTGGCAAAAATATTTCACTGAAGATATAGATAGTTTATTTCGAGTGAACGAAAGAAGAAAGAGAAGAAATTAATAAAAATCAATAAATATCGTCTCAATAGTTTGTGTACTCGACTTCCCAAAAAACCAGCCAATTACCGGAAGTAGCCAGTTTTCGCGCGAAGGTCTCAAACTCCCAGCATTCCCAGCGAGCGTGTCGCAGAGTACAAACGTTCACAAGTGAATAACATTGCCAACATGGATTGGGACGAGCAAGATCTACCTACTGCCACAGTAATATTGTCTCCGTTGTCTCTTGTTTCTGTCTTGCACATTGTTGGGTTTATATGCTGATCTTATCAATTTGTTTTCTACAAAACACGACTAGTTTTCAACACTGAAAAGTTTTGTTTATTATTTGATCAGATTTTTTTGGGCACATGTGCCATATGGCATATGGTTCCAGAAGTAGAAGTCCGTTGGACGGATTTGGATTTTAACTATAACCGTCTGTTTCCCACGTCAGTTTCATTTGTTTTGAACTGCAAAATTTCATATACTACACTTAGTAAAGTTAACATAAAGGAAAGTAGTTGTTTAAAACTAAAACCGATAACACAGTGAGTTGTGGAAACATCTGATTGCAAATCACTGTCGTCACTGTGTTATTGTTCAAAGCACTCTTCTGGCCTGAAGAAAATGATAACTAGTCGTTTCACTTTGTTGGGGAACATGATATTTTAAGGCATATAAATATTAATAATAATATACAGGGTGTGACAGCGCAACAGCTCAGCTAGGGACTAATGAATCTGAGAAATGAGGCTTGCAGCAAGTGTGCCTTTATTGAGAGAGGATGAAGACAAATCCTCCACCAGCTAACCAACTAAACAATACATGGATGTGGACGGACAAATTAAAAAGAGAGAAACAAGTAACAATGTTACAGAATCCTCTCTAAACAAAGGCACACATGCTGCAAGCCTCATTTCTCAGCTTCATTAGTCCCTAGCTGAGCTATTGCGTTGTCACACCCTGTATATTAATATTTATATGCCTTAAAATATCATGTTCCCCAACACAGTGAATCGACTAGTTCTCATCACCATTTCCTTCAGGCCAGAAGAGTGCTTTGCCTCTAATCATCAAGTGCCCTTCTTTATTGACTGGCGTGGGTGATCATGCCTCTCCACAGTCTACACCAGCATGTATCAGTTTGTGTGTTGACACCCTCTGTGCACTGACTCTGACAAAAGAATGTCAAGAATCTTCTCTGTCTATCTTTCCCATGGTCACAGTCACAATAGTCACATATTTCAGTTTCCCTCTTATGACCCACAAATGCTGACTGCCTCTTTCTGATGTTTGTGACAAGTTGTCCTTGAACCCTCGTCTTTTAAAAAACATGAGTTGGTCCAGGTTGCTCCCTTTAGCCATCCAAGAATTTGGCCTCTCATATTCAACTTCCACCCACACAGTCTGATGAGGGGTGGGGGAGGGTGTAAATGTCAGGTTACATTGTTTGCCTTCTTTAGGATTACATTTGGATCCTAACCATATTATTTTCCTTGCTACTTTATAACTTCAGTTAATGTTTTTGGGTGGTGTTAGTAGGCGACCCCTGGTAAAGGGTTATTCAACCCTTAAAGTTAAAGGGGTTGCGACCCATAGGTTGAGAACGACTGCCTCGGGGGCATTAAAATGCTTGCTTTCAAACTGGACATATGGTAGGGTGCTTTGGTTTATTATTAACACAGTTGCTATGAGATATTTTAGGGGTACATTTGTACAGGTGTAATGTCATGTGCTTCAAGCTTACTGTCAATAGTGCAGCTATAACTTGCACCTTGAGTAAAGGCTGTTTTTATAAGTGAGGAGCTATGGTCTAGACCCTCTTACAAATACATGGCCGTGTAAATGAAGGTTGGGCAAACTATGGCCCGTCCTGTGAAACTGCCCTACCAAGCTGTTTACTGGCCTGTGAAACTGCCCTACCAAGCTGTTTACTGTCCTGTCCCGTGAAACTGCCCTACCAAGCTGTTTACTGGGCTGTCCTGTGAAACTGCCCTACCAAGCTGTTTACTGGCCTGTCCTGTGAAACTGCCCTACCAAGCTGTATACTGTCCTGTGAAACTGATGTTAAATTAACTATATATAATCTGACCATTTTGCTGACAAAAAAAAGCAGAACAGTGGGAGTATATAGAACAGCTTCAGTTGGTATGTCTGGTCAGAAATTTAACAAGGGATTATGATCTTAGATTATCCTCCCAAAATAACTTGTTACAGGGAAATCTAGGTGTTATGTTTATAATAGACTTTTTTCTTATTGCTCATGGCCAGGTTGGTTATTTTAATTTTGGCCTGTAGATCCAATAAAAGTTCCCCTAGACCTAGACTGTTTGCATGTCAAAGTTGAGAGGTTATGACACCATTGGCCTTACAGTTAACATAATTTGTTTCCTAGGACTTCACACATTTTGTGTGTCTCAGTCTTCTTTGGTAAGAGAAAGTAGCAACCATTTCATTAATGTAATTACGGCAATTATTTATTCAGATAACCCCACCCCATGATCCTTTTAGGTATAAATATCCTTTATTATTGATTTAATGATTTAGCCTTGTCAGTACGGAACATACAATGTGTGTTTTGACTTATTTGTGATCATTCTCATTTGAACACTTACAGACCACAGCTCCAGTCAAGAAAGGCATGGGGTATGTCAGCATTTTTCTTTTGAATATTTTGTATGTTTCTTTAACCTTTTTAAGCAAATATTGTGTTAACACACCCCAGATCCTATTTTATGTGAGGTAAGAATAGACACATGTTCCTTAACAAGCAGATAGTCAGCAAACAGAATCCAACTGCTGTAAAAGCAGGCCCAAAGTTCTGGTCGTTGCCCATTCCTGAACTTGGGCCCTCATCCAGAATGTGAGTTTTGTATGCACATTGGTTTTAAAAATCATTGTATGCAGACTGTTGGTTCCTTGCCTCACAGACAGATGCACTACAGCTTTGAAGAAAACACTGCTTATTTGTCGCCTCCCACAACATGCTTGTTCTCCAACTCACATGTGGGAGTTCACAGGCTTTTATTTTGTTCTCAGAAGGAAGTGGGGGGGGGGGGGGGGGGGGGGGAATTTCGCTTGCACAGATGGGTTTGTTGCTTGACACTGACAAGCTTGTGAGCCATTGGTGCTTAAGCAGAAAAGAGAACTGAAGGAAGATTCTGGTGCTTTTACCTCTAATACAACTATAGGGTTCATGGCAGTAGCCTGGCTGGTGACACCTGCCCTCACTTGGGCATATTTCGAGGGGATGCAATGAGTATGTTCAGGAAGATAGTCCAGGGTGTGGTTTGTGCGTTTCTGAGGCAGTCTCAGCTGACAAGAACCAGTTTCATTGTCATGCAATGACTTGCCGATGTACATGGAAATAAGCTGAAATGCTTGCAGGTGTTTTTGGTTCATCACCAGTGATGAAGACCACTTTTCATCCAAAGTAAAAATCATCAATGATTATGAGTACGAAGGTGGCTAATTAGTCCAATATGAGCCTGGAAGGTTCTTGAGCAGTGTGGACAACGGGTGGAAGCCACAGTAAGCGTGGGGATTAGCAGTACGATTATTTCTAGCCTGCCTCCGTTTCTCTGCCTGTGCAACCTCCGCTGCCTGGCAGGCTGATGCACCATGTCTGAGGGACGTACGCCATTTAGAGCGGTCTTGTGCAGCAGCCTCACTATAATGATGCTAAAAAAATTGAGAGTAACATTATAGTGCTTTTTTCTGTCCTCCCTGTGGCTCCTTCCATTGCTGGAGCTCACCATAAAAGACTGATGATTCTTCAGTGTCGCGTGGATGCTAGGCAGGTTTGCCCTATTAAGTATTTAGGATATAATCTTATCATTTGATTTTGAGCAGCTTTCCGAGCCAAGTTATATGAAACTAATTTAACTTTTTAGTATGGCGTTGATACAGTCCACCGGACAACTCATAGACCAGGCTGACATACTGAATTTTCTGTGAGAATTAATATAATCTAGATTCTAAGGTTAAGATTTTACAAGGTATGATTGAAAAACATTTTCAGATTTTGAACTAAGCAATAAACAGCTCTAGATAAAATGTTAAAATTTCAAAATAAGAAGAATAAGCTAATTTTATTACAGGGTATCAATTTCCCCCAAAACTTGGTTATTGAAGAAATTTAGATACTGCGGATGCTGGATGATAACGTTGGTCCTGTGCAGGTTTCTTAGCTTCTTTGGTTTCTTGCATAGTTCTCTCGTCAAATAATTTATTTAGATATTTTCGGCACATCTAGTTTCTGTCAGCATTGGGTACAACAGCATTCGCTATGAGTGAGCCATAAAATAATTCTACCGCTTATCTTACACATAAATATTTATCTTTTTTTAATGAAAATAATATTTTGTCTTTGCTATAAGTTGAAAGAAATGAATGTCTCAGTTGTGATTGTCAAGAACAATTGAACTAATTCTCTGCACTCTTCTTCTTCCTCTTCTTCAAACCTTCTGTCAGTAAACTTATAGTCTAAGTCTCTAAGCTTTGTTTTCATTGAGGTTGGAACACATGCTCACATTTTCTGATGCCAAATACCTGGAATATGACTGTTTATACTATTGACTCTGATAAGAAAAGTTCAGAGGTGTACAGATATGTATGAGCAGGAGATGTGTCAAAGAGCACTAGTGTAAGATTTTTTGATATCAATTTGATGTCCATAGGCAACAATATTTCAACATTTCCATTTATTTGTCTTTTACAGGCGTGGATCCTTAGCCCACATTCTCGGGGAAAAGATTCGTGGCATTGGGAGGGGCCAGGTCAGTTCTGGGAAACCAGCAGATGAAGACTCGACCCACAGAGTCAATGGAGCCAGAACTCATGGCCCCAGAGAGAATGGGGACCATCAAACTTCACGTGGTGGTTTCGGTGCTAGGGGTGTTGAGAGTAGTTTTGGCTCTCAGAACAAAAATGGTAGTAATTTTAACCAGAGAGATGATGCCAGTGTTAACAGGAAAGATGATGGCATCTCAAGGGGTGGATTCTCTGGGGGTTTTAACAGGAGGAATGATGACAGCGCTTCCAGCAGAGGTGGTTTTGGAGGTGGCCGCACCAGTGACATGTCACAGGATGATGATGACCACAAAAATGGATTTTCAAGTGGACGAGGTTCCTTTGGAAATAGACCGGAGAGAGGAGGTTAGTTTTGTTTTCACTTCTTTGTAATACTGGTGTCTTCATATTTGTCTGTGTCTCTCACCACTCTCTGTTGCTGTATCTCTCACACACATTTGCTGAAATTGATATCTTACAATCTGTTCCACAATTCTTATTATTGAGTATAAGACTAGCAACTCTATGTTGATCTGATCACATATATTCAAGTGTGTCCCTCATGGTTAAAATACTCTTCTGTGGTAAATGAGTTGTCATTCAGAGTAGAAAAAAAACATGTAGCTTGAGATTAATTTATTGCAGATATTTACTGCATCCAACAGTGTTGAAATATTGCAATGAATCATGAACAATCTGAGGCACCATAATTTAGGGCAAATTTTTTATTTTAAATTTTCATATTTATTATAAATAATTGTGAAGCATTACATATATACACTAAGAAAATGTTGCACAGGAGTTCTGGAAATGCCTTGCATATTGTACAGGGATTCATACAGTTCTCCATATGTTTAGAGCAGCAAGATTTGTATGTTAACATATTTTGTACATAAAACAGTAATATTCCCTGCCAGAGTTTACCACTTGGGAGCATGAAGAAGATTAGTGAAACATTACATTGTTACTAAAAAATATCTTGTATTTTGCACGGAATTCTGGAAATACATTGTCTTCTTATGTTTGGAGCAGCAGATGTTTTTTCTGTTGAAATATCTTGTATATCAAACAGTGATATCTGTGTTTTCCCAAGGCCTTTTTGTGGAGAAACCCACTGCCTCCCCAACAAACGTAGAAGTCAACTAATTGGGGGTATCCTTAATAGTCGGAGTACATCAGCCTGTGAGGCGAGGAACCAGTAATCTGCATACAAATAAGCTAAATCTGTAAAACGGATGTGCATGCAACTGAATTTCTAGAAGACTGAAGACAGAAGGTGCACAAACACCCAGAAGTTTCCACAGGAGTGTATATCCAGTGATTAAAAAAAATTGTGTATTTTGTTAATACTAGTGTCATGTAAGATAACCAAGAGTTTTTTTAAAATATTAGAAGTTGTAATTTGCTTTTATCCCCCATATAGGCAGACAGGGCAGCAGAGAAGGGGACTGGAAATGCCCAGATGCGTGAGTACAAGTTTTTAAACATATAGCTAGATTCAGTCAAACATCAGATTGTGGTATCTATCTTAATCTGGGAAGAGGAAATGCAGCCTAGCAGGACACACCAGGCCTTTAGCCTTGTTGGGCAGCTGGTCTAGACAAAGCACTGCTCTTCTGATCCAGCAGCGTCTGCAACATGCTTTGTTTAAAGTGTATTGGTGTTACCCTTCCTTTGGAGTAAATAAAGCAGGCTAAGAGAGTGATCATGCTGTGTAAGTGGTACATAGTCTCTATAATACCACCCATGTGGTCTCTGAAGAACTTCATTCCTGACCATAGTTGCTCGTCATCTTGAGTTGTGTTTCTGTGTAGCACAATATAACACTTGTTGTCAGAAAAGATGCTAATAACATGTAGTTTTGTATTTTTTTTTTCAAGACAGCCTCCAGCTATTTGCTAACTTGTTTTCATTTTGTTTTCATTTATTTGCAAAAAGTTGTAAATTATGTGTGTACATGTAGGCTAGAAATGGTGCCATTGATAATGTGAGATCATCATTCCGTCTGCTGTGTGACTTTGGGTCTCCAGTTGCTGTTGTCTGATCAGTTGCTCCCACCCTTGGCGGTCATTTGCAATGCCTTGCATGGTTGCATGTCTGTTCTTGACCTGTCCGTCTGGTTCTGTATCCAGGTCTTGCTTGATCTGCCTCTTTGTCCTCTTTCCTTCTGCTGAGCCCCGTAATATTGTTTCTAAGAAGCCATTAGATCTTATATGTGCTTGCCCTTCCTTTTTCTATCTTTTTACTGTAGTTAAAAGAATAATTATATGTCTAACCTTGTCATATGTGATGTGGTCTGTGATATGCCAGGGATCTTTCTGAAAGGATTCATATTTCACATACAAATGTTAAACAAATTAGCATGACACAGACAGCAGAACATTTACCTATGGGTGCCCTAAAACTGAGGAATTTTTATTTGCCTGAGACATAGTGATCGTGACAACAAAACAGGGGTGATGTCGCTGTGCCATACACTTGTTTAGTTGATAGTATACTGTTGATGAGTGGATAGATGTTAAGTGACAGGTATCTCTTTCTTTCTTACAGGGACTGTGGAAATATTAACTTTGCCTTTAGACAAGCTTGTCAGAAGTGTAGCACGGAAAAACCCGAAGACAGGTATGTTTTTCTTATGAGGAAGTTTGTGGGTTTTGGGAGACCCTAATTACAGCCAAGTCTGGATAAGTAGAAGCCACATGGCCCTAAGAAAATGCTTCCACTTATCAGGACTTTAACTTATCCAGATAGCAGACACAACACTAAATAAAAATCAAGCAGTAGCATTGAGTTAAACAGTTTTTGCTAAGAGTACAAGAATTGGTAGTAAAGATTGGCACAGCCAGGCACCAGAAGCACACCGGGCACACAAGTAGGCTTGTCAGCCAACATAGGACTGGGATGCTAATGTATATGTTGAAGGGGAGAATCTGATCACCTATGGACATGTCAGGAGTGCAGTGAAGATACCCCAAATCCTAACTTAATCTGTCTCATCAAAATGAGTCTAGGGTTAAAGGATTGTTCTGGCACATTAAGTATATGATGCTGAATTCATATTTCTGTACAACACTTGCTATTTGATGGCCAATGTGGTCAGACCACGCCGGCCGCCTTTTCTTCTAAAGATGCTGGCCTGGTAGCCATGATTAGGGGGACAAAACTGCTGATTCCAGTGAGTCTGAGGGTGGGATTAGGAGTCATTGAATCACTCTGCCATCGCAGTCTCCCATAGATTTGTATGCGAGTGGTGATTTATACAGAACTAGCTGTTTATATGTATGAAGACTGCAAGTGAAATGGTTTGCCCACTTAGAGAGAATGCTTTGTGACACCATACCATACAAAGCATACATGGAAAGAGAAGGATGTAGAGCATGAGGTAGACCAAGAACAAGATGAAAGGATAACTTCAGAGAAACTCTACAACAGCACGATGTGCCTATGGTCGAGACGGCCAGAAGAGCTAGAGACAGAACCTTATATCTCCCTTGACACCCACAGCGGTAAAATAGGAAGTGAAGAAGAAGAACTGTATTTCTTGGGTTATGGTAAAAAATTGGATGACTGTTTAAAAAACATTCTGTGATTGTAACACATGTCTTTACTGGTTATTTGTTTGTTTTTCCAGTGAGAGCGGTGGCAGCAGCAGAGGGAGATTTGGTCAACAGGGAACTGGTAAGAACTATTATATATATATGTATACATACACACGCACACAGTTAGCCTTAGAGGCTGTTAGCTTCATTATGTGACATATTCCACCATATTTAGTTCAAATTATTGTAGCTATGTGTTGAATTATGGTTCTGAAAAAGTGTCTGGCGGCTAATGGAAATCACTTTGAGCACCTGTGTTATCTTCAGTCATGTGTCACTTATTTGCACCTCTTTGTCTGAATAAATTTAGTATCACAATGTTTGTACCTGTTATTTTAAAAACTTTGCGCACCTGTCCATTACTACTATAATGTATTCGAAGACTGCAAATATCACATATATATATATATATATATATATATATATATGTAGATAAATTTCACTGCTGAGCGATTACTGAGTATACATTTTTTTCACTAGTTCCGTATTCACGTGAAAGCATCTGCTCATTGACTGGTGTATCTACTGTACAAAGTGGCTGATAACAGATGTTGCATTCTTACTGTGTGAAGTCATTGAGATAGCAAACACAGAGTGGCATCATACATTTGTTCCATAAACATTCCCTTTAAAAAAAAATATAACACTGCTCTCACTTTTTAAGTTGTAAGAGGTTTAGTGTGGTCCTTAAAAGCTATCTCATATATGTGAATTACTCGGCCCAAAAAAAAACTGCAAAAAAAAAAACACTTTTAGCCTGTTATCTATGTCATAAGAGTCAGCTAAGGAGAACTAACATTAGATTGGCTTTCTAATTCTCTACAGCTTAAAATGGGTACCAGGATGGCTGTCCTGGGGAAGTAAAGACTCGCAGCCTAATACTGACCACATTACCCACCTAGTACCGATTGGTCTGTAAAAAAATATGGGGCGCTTTTCCCATATGCCCGATGCGCCTAGGGTGTGAAAATGGATCTTTACTTTTTACTTATTATGCACAGAGCAATCTCTGACAGACCATAAACAAGCTTGCAAAGGGCGTATGTAACATGAGTACCAGGAAAAATAAAGAGCAAAGAAAAATGATTGATTATGGGGATTTATATAGACCCAAATTTATTAGAGTGTCATTCACCGTCATCATTTTTCACTTCTACCGTCAAGTGCAGTGGGGAATTACAGTTTGTGATTAATTGCTTGATGGGCAGCAATGGCTACTATTCTTTAATGACATCAGTCCATGTTCTCATAGCTGATCCCTTGATTTGCTTCAGATATTTTCATGTGTGGCGCTTGCTTATGTGTTCTTACTAGATCACCAGGTCATCTGATCTTTTGTTTCTCAGTAGATTTGCTGCACAGTGTTGTTCCCCCAGTCAGTCTAAAAATATTTCCAACTTGATCTCGGAAGGCCAGAGTGGTGACTTTTCTCAGGCAAATCCTTAGAGAGAACAGAAAAGTATTTAAGCCTGCATCATGTAAGGTGAACTGGAAATGTCAACAATGTCAAGATGACTGCTGCTTCCATTAAATATATTTAGGCTCATCTCATATCATGAGCAGCTTTGATGAAAAAGTCTTTTCTTATATGCTTCAGTGAGTTGAGGTACCTTACAAATTCTTTATTTTGTGCGAAGAGCGTAGATGTATCTGATTAATTTCGTGAATCTCACCCATAGAGAAATGTGATAATCTGCCATTGCCAAGAGACCATCATGTCATCTCATGTTGTGTGATTTCCTCTGTGTTGCACATTAATGCTGCTTTTTGACAAGTTATAAACTTCACTTCACAGATAGACCTAGAGGTGCAGGTTTTGGAAGAGGAGGTACCAGAACAATGGGAGATAGGACCTCTCCAAACTCGTGAGTGTAGTTTTTTTTTTAAGATGTCTTTTTTTTTTTAAAGACCTGTTGCTTTTGGAAATAAGTCTGTGTGCACATACAAATAGTTGACGCACATGAGCAATTTTGGATACATTTAAAAAAAAAAAACAGCCACTGTTGGATTAAAGTGTCGCAACAATTGACATTACAGCGGTCTAGAGTGTTAACTTCACAACATTCAGCTGTTTGTTTGACCATGCAGCAGTTAAAATTGTTGTTCTTCTTATTTTTTTCTATTCCTGGAATGCCTCGAATTGTCAGGGCAGGAAGATATCTTTGGAACCTGCCCTTCTGTTTGCTTGCTTCGTATAAAATAAGATACATCTTCTCTGTGGTTGACCTCTAGGTCTGTTACCGTTGTATCTGTATAGTTGTATCTGCACTCTGTGGTGCCCTGTCTGATGCCAATCTTGTTACATGACCAAACAATTTGATGTGTTGTTTACCTATAAATTTCATTATTGATTCTTTGTCGACACTCCCCCTAATCTTTCGACTTCACACCTAGCATAGTACTTAATCATTTCATTTCTGTGGTGACTATTTTCTTTCTGTCTTCTGAAGACAGTGTCTCTGTTTGACACAGATAACATAGCGTTGGTAAGAATATTGTGTAAAACAGTGATCTTATAGGTTTCATATTCGTTGTGCCATAAAATAATGATTGTCAACAGATGACAAATGACATGCTAGTTTTGTTTTCCGAACAGTCATTGTGCTAGTCTGTAGTGGTAGTTCACTTTGGTTAAAGAAATGTTTCCATGTGCGGGCTCAGGTGTCCTATTGTGGGGGGGGGGGGGGATTAGACCCACTGCCTCCCCAACAGGCATGTGGTGTGAGTCGACTAATTGGGGACTTCCTTCATAGTTAAAACCAGGTGCACAAAAAAGCCAGTAAAATGGATGTACTTGCAAAACTCAAAGCCAAAGTCTGTTTTCTGTTTAACTTGTTTTCTTTTTTATATTCTGCAGCAATGAATTTGATGGTAAGTTTTGTCTGTTTCCCCTGGTATCTAAATATACTTATTTAAACTTTGTGTGTACTCATTAGTGCAGTTTTACTTTGATTAATATTCATGTCACGAGTCACTCATTGCTTTTATGTTGAGCTATGGAAATCATAGATCTTTTCTGACTGTTTGTTTCCGCTGTAGACAGTGCTGTACTCCATCCTTTAGATGGTGTCATATTGTCTATAGATACTTAAGGTCAGCAGCAAGCAACCTGAAGTGACCATTCTGGGTTGTTATTATTGATCAGGAAATGTGCGTATCTTGAGCCAGGAATAGGAAAAAATATTGAAATTTTGCAGGATTGGTACACACGACCATAGAGGGTTCTGGCTTTGGGCGATGGGGAAGCTCCGCTTTTGTTGAGTGTGTTATACTGTTGTAATCTTATTGGCTGAGAGTTAAAGTTTCCTCTAGGGGTAACAGCACAGGTGAAAGTTCACACAGCGGCCACGGGTCCTTACCTAGGATATGAGCTCATTGAATATACAGTGTACAACAGTGGATGGCCAAGCCAGTCAGTCCTTTGATGGATTGAAAGACAGAGTTGATTTATCCAGTGTTCGTGCTACTGACTGATGATCGTTTGAACGAATACATATAACTGTTCTACATAAACGTTATAAATTAACGGATCCTGGAAGGAGTTATAAACTATTTTTACGTGTATGCAGTATTAATGGGTGTACGACAGAGTGTACAACATATATATACAACAGTTGTTTATGCACATGTTTGTTAAAGGTAACCTTATTGCACTTGTCTGTACCCTACCTGGCTCGGTCTCTCTCTGTAGAACTTCTAGACATCCGCTGACATTGTCACAAAAAGCATAAGCTCCATAATTCCAAAGTCTATCCCCTGATGTCGGTTCCATAAAAATTGCTTTCGTGAACCTAACAGTTTATTAGCCTTGAAATAAGTCCATGACCTGACCTTTTGAGCATAAAGTATGCAATGTAGACCCTGGTATGTTTGAAAAATTGTGATGCTATGTGTTTTAAAGTAGCCCTAATTCTGGGTTCTCATTTTCCCCCAGATGAAAAACCTCAAACAGCCCCGTACATACCACCAGCCCCGTCAGACAAAGAAGAGGACATCTTTCACAGCGATGTCCATAAGGGAATAAACTTCGACAAGTATGATGATATCCCTGTAGAAGTCAGTGGACGTGACCAGTGCGGACTTATCAGCTCTTTTGACGAAGCAGGGTTCTTTCCAACATTTTTACGGAACGTCAAACGGGCCAACTATACTAAGCCAACTCCAATTCAAAAATACTCCATCCCTATTATTATGGCCGGAAGGGACTTGATGGCGTGTGCTCAGACAGGCTCAGGCAAAACGGTATGTTTGTAGTCTGTAGTGTGTGTATTTGATATTAGCTTCTTCTATGTTAGTTGATTAGTCGACAGATTATACACATGGAAACATCCACTCCATAAGTGCTCGGATCCCCTCTTCAGTATATTATGACACAAGTTCTGTATAGGTTTACTATTCTTTGGGCCTTTGTGTAGCGCTCTTTTCTGACTTTGCCTCTTTTGATGTTATGTTCATGTAGTCTTGTCAGTGTTGCAGATGTACAATCATTACTTGGTTCGTTTAATCAAGCTGCCTTTTTGACGGCATTAGGTATATCAGCCCTGTCTATTGCTTGTCTATTTCCTATGTGAGCATCACTTGCATATCTGTCGGCTCTTTCATTACCCTTTACACTATAATTCCCCAGAACAAATATGAAGCTGATTTTTGCCAGCCTAGATTTATTAAGGGGCTCCACCCATTATCTTTTTATGCAATGTAATGTATTGTTTTAGTTCGCCTTCATTTCGACTGTTATTTTCCTTCTTCTCATTCACTAGCTGTATACTGCAGTGGAAAGTTCTGTTTGTTCGTCCACCTCGGGCTTGAGTCTTACTCCAGAATCTTAGTGTTGCTTGCACATTCGTTTTACAGATCTGACTCATTTGTTAGCAGACTGTTGGTTCCTTGCCTCAGGCTGATGCACCCCAACTTTGAAGAAAGCCCCCAGTCGGTTGACTCTTACGATATACCTCTTGAAGAGGCAGTGAGTTTGTTCTTGTCTTCCCCACAATGGGGCCCCGGGACCCACACGGAGAGTGACTGTTATTGATGGTATGGTTTTATTGTGTGTGTGTGTTTGTCTGTTCCTTGCTCTTGTTTTTCTTTTGTTTACATTTCTTCAGAGCAGCAGTTGTTACCATAGCATCCTCGTCTGATGACCAGACCATCTTGTCTGTTGCTCTTATGATGAATTACGTGGTATTGTAACAGACAGTAGAGTAAGAATAGAGAAATGTGCATACAAATGACAAGTATTCTGTGATTCTCTTCTTTTTCTTTATGTCCTCTCTTACTGCTTCGGGTGTCGAGGGGGTGATATAAGGTCCTGCTTTGACCATAGGCACATCGTGGTGCTGTAGTTTCTCTGATATCTTCTCATTTTGTTCTTGGTCTGCCTCTTGCTGTACATCCTTTACCTCATTTGGTGTATGCCTTGTATGGTACAGCATCATAAGGCATTCTCTCCAAGTGGGCAAACTATTTGATTTGCCACCTTTGTGTGTAATTTAGAATTGGTTCTGTATTCATATCTCATATGACCTCATTCCTGCTTGGATCTCTTCTGGTCACTCCAGTTTCTCTTAAACTAATTTTCATGGTTACTAATTTACTAATCCTAAAATTGCTTGTTTGAAATTTTTAGGCTGCCTTCTTGTTACCCGTACTTACAGCCATGGTCAATCAAGGGTTGACCACTGACCGGCACCAGAGCGTGCAGACACCCCAGGCTGTCTGCGTGGCCCCGACTAGAGAGCTGGCCATTCAAATCTACACCGACTGCCGCAAATTTGCCTTCCAGACAGACATAAGACCTGTGGTTTTGTATGGAGGCACCTCGCTCAGTCACCAGATGAGGGAGCTCAGCAATGGAGCTAATATTGTCATTGGAACACCTGGTCGACTCTTGGACGTCATCAACAGAGGAAAGGTATGTTGTCTCTTATTTGTGCAGGGTAGACATTGACTAAAAACATGAAGGAAAACTGACCACCTGTAAAATGAGATGTTTGAGAAAGGCCGTGAACAAAACTAAAGGAGATGTGAGAAACAATGACTTTACAAGAACTATTTTAACAACACACACCTATAATTTAAATCATTAGAAGTAGTTTAGCCATTTGGTGAGAATGAATCCAGTGATGCTGGAATCAAGAGTGTACAAAATGGAGGTAGAAACACCAAGAGGTGGGGGAGGACCAAGAAGTAGATGGATTGGAGTTCCTGATAGAGACTCATCAGCATTAAGCAAACAGAGCAACTGAGCGTGCCCTAGCCTCGAAACCAATCATCTGCTAACTTGCATCATCTAGCGGCACAAGGCAGAAGATAGACACATTGCTTGTCTTTACCGCCGACACATAAAATTGTTTATCATTACTCAAGGCAGGCGTTATATGACATACAAACGCATACATTTGTTCATTAATGATTTGAGATAGACATTGTTGACTCAAACCTCTGCACGTGGGTTCCGGGGTCCTGTTGTTGGGGAAAAATAAAAATTGGCCCACTGCTTGACTAACTGGCATGTCGTAAGAGTAGCCTAATTGGAGGCTTCTTTCGAAGCCGGAGTGCATCTGACTGAGCGGTAAGGAACAAAGAAATGCACATAAATAAGCTAGTAAAATGGAAGCACATGGCCTGTCCAAACGGACGAACAGTCAGGATTTTCCTCCAGAGCTTACAATTGGTGAATGATGAAGAAGATAACACACCCAGGTATACATTACTTACACAGAGATGTGGTTTTACTGAAGTTTGCTCACAATTGCTTGCACATCCAGAATGAGTCATCAGATGTTCAGAAAGAGGCTAAGGACCGAAGTGATACATCAGAAAGTGTTCACAAATATAAATGCTTCGTCAAAAGTTCGTACCAGCTTTATTATTTCCTGTTAAATTTTTTTCCTCAGATCAGCTTGGCAAACGTCTCCTTCTTAATTCTGGATGAGGCTGACAGGATGTTGGACATGGGGTTCGAACCAGAAATCCGCAAGATGGTGGAAACTATGGGAATGCCCCCCAAAACACAGCGACAGACTTTGATGTTCTCAGCCACCTTTCCCGAGGAGATCCAGAAACTGGCAGCGGATTTCCTCAACGACTACCTGTTTGTTACTGTCGGCAGAGTCGGCGGGGCCAACACTGATGTGTCTCAGCATTTTTTCCAGGTTGACCGTCTACAGAAAAGAGAATCACTCTGTGATATCCTCAATGCTGGCGGTGAGTTCCGCTGTATACTACTATTACTACTTCGCATTTACTGGTAAACTCCTGCGTAAAGTTCTGGTTCTTAATTGCTCTTCGGACTTTGCTCCTCGTCTGATTCCAGGTCGTGAGTGTTGCCTGCATATCCATTTTAAAGATCTGACTTATTTGAATACAGATTGTTGATTCCCTGATTCTCAGGAAGATGCACTCCGACTTTGAAGGAAGCTCCCAGTTAATTGACTCCTAGGACTTGCTTGTTAGGGAGGCAGTGGATCTATTCTCCTTTCCTTATAATAGGGCCCTGAAACCCCCATTGGGAGGTTGTATACGTTCCTGTTCATCGTGGCTGTCAACTAAAGAGCCCTCTTCCACACCTTGAGGCAAGTGGTGTAAGGCCTATATTTTATAGACCAATTGGCAGTCTCTGGATAATGTGGTCAACATCAGGCTCTGTACTTCCCAGGACTTTACCTGGTACCGGTTTAAGGCAGGGCGGACCTGGGAGCCTGGGTCATTACTGGGGGGGGGGGGGGGGGGGGGGGGGGGGAGTCCAGCTGAGTTGAAAGGTTTGAACCTTCAGATCTGCAGGCGAGCATCTAGCTGCTGCTGCTGCTACACACACACACACACACCCACAACACAGCAGCATGATTTTATAATAGAGGGTACTATTTGGGTAGTTGGGTACTAAGCATAATTTGACTTTACTGATTTCCTTGTTCTGTAAAAACTCATCTTGCATTGTGTATTTTTGTATCTTTACCACCATTTATTAGCTATGTTTTAAGGGTTATGAACACGGTTTTAAAATGCTGACATACTAGTTGGTTCGGCACCATCATATGCCAAGCCCATAAGCAAAAGCAGCCATGTTTCTCAAAATCTGTCACCAGAATCATTGATCAGTGTTCCTGTCTTGCTCCATGCCGTCATGGCCTGGCCATTCATGTGTTTTTCTCTTACTCATTTTCCAACAGTCTTTTCGGTTGTAACCAAGTTCCCGAGCCTAAACAGTTTAATTCAACTGCAGGTTATTTATGTTAATTTAGACAACAGTTTGAGCTTTGATTCTTCAGCCGTGACAGACTAGCAAAATGTAAACTGGTAAAGATACACAACCTACTTGACCATCTTGTTGTGATCGGTGTTTCTTAATGTTCTCTGCCTGTAAGTTCTGGTTGTTTCTTTCCACAGCTTGAGTTTTGTAAGCATATCCGTTTCACAGAATTGGCTTATTGGTATGCAGAAAAGTAATCCCTTCCTCCAAGACTCCAGTTTCTAAGAAAACACTAGCTGCCTTGTAATTAGTCGCCTTGTATGACTTTTCTTGTTGGGGACAGTGAGTTTATCTCTTCCCTCCCCCCCCCCCCCCCCCTAGAATCCACACAGGAAGTGCAACACTTTATTATATCAACTACTGCTTGAGTCAGGACAACTAATCTGACAATTTTTCTGTTTATTTTCCAGGAGGTGAGAGGACCCTGGTGTTTGTGGAGATGAAGAGGAATGCCGACTTTCTAGCCTCCTATTTGTGCCAGTCTGGATTTCCAACTACCAGTATTCATGGGTTGGTGCCTTTAAAAATTTTTTTATATATTTTTTTAAAGTAAAATGTGGATGCAGAATGTTGGTTTTGAATTTAAGTATATGCTGTTTTTACTATGGTTATTTTGATTGAAGTGGGTGCAGAATGTTGGTGTCATTGAATTAAATACGTATTGATCTTAATGTTTTCATAATGGTCAAGATTGATGTATGGATGCAGAGTGTTGTTGTTGAAGTAAATAAATATTGATCTTTATGACAATGATGTGTTTATGAGACACATATTTAAGGAATGCAGTTGACTGTTTTCGCATCTGATATGACATTTCCTTTCTTGACCTGTCATTTATGTTTGTCACTCTTGTTTGGCTATGCTGTGATGATTATTCCAGCCTAAACATCCAAGATCAAGTGAATGATGATACTGACTGACAGATTGTGGGAATGACATCTTATGCTAGATATTAGGTAAAAAGATAATGTTAACCCTTTATAGTTCCAAATGTTGGTCTTAAAGATAAATGTGGGTACATAATTGTGATTGTATTATTGACGATTTATTGAGTTTGTGCAGTGATATAATAATGAGATCCATACATGGTATGCCAGGAATATCGTTTGGCCAGTACATTGTAAACAATTTGTGATATCCTGGTGATGTAGTTTTGTTCACTGGACAAAAAAAAAGCTGCAGGAAATGGAAAAGTCAAAAGAGGATCATAGTTTGAACAGCAGAAAAACAAGGAATGGTAATTTAAAAAAAAATTGACACTCCAAAATGCATCATCATAGTAAATGGAACAGTCATCAAGCAAGTATATATTTAAGGACTTGAGTGCCCTGATAACAGCAGATGGAAGATGTATTAAAGAATTTAAATGTAGGATATCTCAAGCAAAGGCAGCGTTTTACAAAATAAAGAACATTCTGTGTAATCTAACTTTGTCAGTTGGGGTGAGAAAGAAAATCCTCAAGAGCTTTATAAGTCCTATCATGATGTACGGAAGGGAATCATGAACATTTGGCCGATCAGTGAAACATTATGTAAAAGCGGCGTTGTTTTATAGACGAATGAATTAGGATTACGTTACTATTACCTACATCAGAAGGAGACAGTCTACATTCCTTGTTCATGTCAGGAAGAGAAAAGTGGAGTACATCAAATACAAACACCACACAGCATGGACTTTTAAGATTAAAGGTAAAAAAAAATGTTAGTATATAATGCGGATCAAATAAACATAGCGTTGAATTTTTTAATTTTCTAGGTGGCTAAATATTTGGTGGCTTCTTTTTTTTTTTTTTTCAGAGATAGACTACAAAAAGAAAGGGAGGAGGCACTAGCAGACTTTAAGAGTGGCAAAGCTAATGTTCTTGTAGCGACGTCAGTTGCCGCTCGAGGACTAGATATTCCTGAGGTCATGCACGTTATCAACTACGACCTTCCAGCTTCGATAGACGAGTACGTCCATCGTATTGGACGTACAGGTCGCTGCGGAAACCTGGGCAAGGCAACCAGCTTCTTCTCTGCAGACGCGGATCAACTCATGGCTGCACCTCTGGTCAAGATTCTCAAAGAGGTAATGTTATTGTAATTATTTGCTTGTGTCATGCTTTTTGACTAGTACTCTTTGTATAGTAATAGTCATGAATGCCAAGGTTTTTTTACCCAACTTATGTCATATATGGTGTTTAAAGGTGAGAGAATGGACTCACTGCTATTTATGGGCAATACACATCCAGTATGTATGGATATCACTAGTATCAGCAGTCAGAAGATAGATAAGATGGTGCTACATTAGACACATTCTGAGAAATAAACGGATGAAGGAGGCGAGAACACCCCTAAGGCGAACGTTGATGAGAGGGACAGGAGCTGCACGACTTGGATTCCATTCATGAGATTGAACTGATAGAATGTAATGGAGGAATAGACTGTGAGCCCTATGTGACATAAAATGGTAAAGAAGAAAATGAATGGATTCCATTAACAGCTACTAGAGATCTCCAGTATAAATCTGCCAGCCCAATCATTGATACCAAAACCAAAACAGTTCAGCTGTCATGAGTGTGAAGCAGCTGGCTAACTACTTCACCTCAGAGAGAATAAAGAAGTGTCCTTGTCTCTGATTTAGTTTCTAAGCAAGGCAGAGAATTGTTTATCCCTGCTTCATTGTCCCAAGAAAAAAAGAAAACAAATGGCTGGGTCCAGTTCCCCATAAATGTCACTTTTCCGACTTGTCGACAGTGATCTGTTTATGAGACACATATTTAAGGAATGCGGTTGACTGTTTTCGCATCTGATATGACATTTCCATTCTTGACCTCATTTATGTTTGTCACTCTTGTTTGGCTATGCTGTGATGATTATTCCAGCCTAAACATCCAAGATCAAGTGAATGATGATACTGACTGACAGATTGTGGGAATGACATCTTATGCTAGATTTATTGAGTAACAGCAGACCAAGTGGTTTGGTCCGCTCATTAGAATACAACATTAAATACAATCACAGGAATTCCTCTCAGAAGATCAGCTACAAGAGTTAGAGGACGGCTTAGAAAAAATGAATCAGCAGCAATTAAGGCGCTCTACGCGTTCACAGCTCAAGAATAGCCAGTGCCAGCCAGGACCCAATATATTGCAGATTATTCCTGCCCCGATGCTTAACGGCAGAGGTACTTTGTGAATGTGATGATGTTTAAGTAATATTTTATGGATGTTATTCTGGTCCCAGGCGCAGCAAACGGTTCCAGATTGGCTGTCAGCACATGCGTGTGGGATGGGAGCTGGGGACACTGGAAATTTTACTGGACGTTTCGGAGGCAAGGACATCAGAAGAGGAAAGGTAGGGAGTGTACAATTTTCTGTTTCACTATTATGAACACAAATTATTTTTATGCTATAGCTATTCAGCTCAGTTTTTTTAGGGGCCACAATTTTGAAAACAGGAGTCGTCATGGGCATCCCGTGTATCGTTAACACAGTGCAACTGGCAATGATCCGAGGACCACTTGTTGAACCTCTGCGGGCCGAGAGTTGAATAGATGTTGTATACCCCCATGTAAGTTCCTAGCCCTATTGTTTGTGGGAAGGGGGGGTACCCACAGCTTATTTAACAAGCATGTTGTAGTAGTCAGCTAATTGGGTGATTCTTTAGAAGTCAAGAGTGCATCCCCCGGATGTAACCAACAATCTGAACAAAAATTAATCTAGTTCTGTAAAGTGGCACATGCAAAACAACAACCAGTCTATAAATGGACAGAGAACTTTTCGCCTAGGTAATTTTGTCATCTCTTGAGATGCAATTTTTAGATATTTTAAACCCTACTCTGGCTCTTGTCAGGGGCCGCAATAAAGCCTGGCCATAAATATGGTCTATTGGCTGAACCTGGTTTCTGGGACCTCTCCACGGGTCATCCTCATCCACTTGGTGGCACTTTGAGTCATCGGGTGTTTATCACTTGTGTGATGTCCTGATGGGGTAAAAGAAGATAGATTTCCGCCTGGGTTTACAGCCAGTGAATGCAAACAAATAACAGATGATGTATGTGAATTGCTTTTTCTGTGGTATTGGACTTTCCGATATGCTCACTCTGCCTTGTCTTGACTTGATGACCTAGATTTATCTAGTGCCTTGCCAGCTGGTATCTTCTTCTTCAGCGATCTCTGGTCATGCGCATAATCCACTGTGGGTCATAAACTTCAAGGTCTCTTAGGTTTCCCCAAAGCTTAGTTGTCAGTTCTACTGGGTGTTGCCATATGTCGCTCCGCAGCTCCGCCAGGAGAGGACAGTCTTGCAGGACATGTTCTGGAGTCTGTTCAGCACGAAGGCACCGGCAGAGAGCTGTTTGGCTCATACCTAATTTATGTGAGTGTTTATTGAGTCTGCAGTGTCTAGTGCGTAAGCGAAAAACTGTGACTTGGTCTGTTCTTTTCAAGTGTTTCAGAAAATCTTTTTCGTAGTTATAACCAGTGTTGGTTTTCCAATCTGTTTCTGATTTTCTCTTAATGAGAGTTTTGACTTCTGGAAAAGATAGTGGCTGGTAGGTCTGTGGTTTGTTACTGCCTTCCTTGGCTAAAGCATCTGCGCTTTCATTGCCTTTGATGCCACAGTGAGACGGAATCCACTGCAAGTGAATTTCTGCCTTACTTGACAACGCGAGCTGGTATGACTTGTCATGCCTCTCCACAATCTGGTCTTCAACAGCATGTACACAATTTGTATGTTAACTCTCCTCTATGCCGCGACAAAAGGCTGCCAAGAATCATCATGCGTTGTCTTTCTCTGTTTCTTTTTCCACAGCTCTTTCCACTAATCATATTTTCCAGTTTTCTTCTTCTCATAACGTGACCAGAAATAAATCATTTTTTTGTGTGTGTTTGTAACAAGTTGTCTTCGAGCCTCACCTCTTTTTAAAACATCTTGCTCGCTCCTTTTGGCTGTCCACGGAATGGGGCATTCTTCTGTAAAACCACATGTCTGCTGCCTCAAGTCTTGTTTACTGGAAGAAGACTACAGTCCAGACGTAGATGAACAAGCAGAGCTTTCCGCCAGTGAACACATTGTATAAACAACACATTGTATAAACACCACAGCATGTTTTTTATTTGAGACATAAAATTTACTGCTGCCATGTTTCTAAGTCTGATGATGTGTTTGTACAGTTTGACACTGGCAGCAAGCAGGGCGGTGCCGAGGACAACTGGGCGTCCGGGGCCGGAGCTGATCTTGCTGTTGGAGCTGACGATGATGAGGACTGGAACTAACTGTTAAATTTGTACAGACTTGTTTGTGTTCTGGTGCACCCAGCATTTGCATCTCATATCCCGTGGGTGTCTGTTTTATTATGTGAGTTTTTGTATCGGTTGACTGGACACCACATGTTCAACCTAATGATTTAGACACCCCTAGGATTGTTTAGTTTTATGACGTTTCATGTTTTTATATTCATCATTACTGTTTAAACATTAAAGCATTTACTTCAAAGGAAAATGGAGATATGTGATTTTTTTGGGGTGTGTTTTTGTTTTCTTTTCTGTTGAAACATAGAAAGATCAGTTGATTGATTAAATCTGGATAGAATCTTGTTAAAAGTTCGACTGAGAATGTCAGATTTTCACTGGCGTTTATGTGGCATATGCTTGTGTTAACATTTGTTTACGGGTATAGATATTGAGCTAAAAGCTTTGGCCTCACAGTTTACACAGCTCTGAACCATATTTGTTTATAAACTACCTGTGCTTCCAGCTTACATGTGACAGTGTGTCCGGGTGGGGTAAAAGACTTCATCATGTATATAAAGTTTTTTCTGTATCAGTTGTTGTATATGAGTGACCTGCTTGTAGGTGGCTGTGTCACAGATAAGACATTCCTCTTCGTGTGACCTAAATCTGCACCCTCTACATTTGATGGGTTGTCTGATGTAAATATCTGATGGGTTGTCTGATGTAAACATCTGATGGGATGCCTAATGTAAACATCTGATGGGTTGCCTCATGTAAACATCTGATAGGTTTTTGGGTACACGTCTGGTTCTTTTCTGTGATATGCTTCGTTTGGAGAGTAATTTTATTGTTCTGGTTTACAGCAGAGCTGTGATATTTGCTGCCATTTGTTGACCTTTAGTATTCCAGTAGTGGCTATCTTACTTACTTGCTGCTCTTCTGTTCTGGTTTAAAGAGGCTTGCAGAGATCGCTTCTGTATCTGCAGTTTTCTTTCTGACTTTGTTCCATTCCAGTCCTCTGTCAGATGTTGTCTTCCGAGCCCAGAAGTAGCATAGTGGCTACGTTTTCTTACTCCTGCAGGTTTTATGTTTAAATTCAGGTCAAGGCTAAATTTTATATTTGATCTAGTGCTGCCTGGCCAACTTTAGTACACTGGGTAATAAGAGGGAATGACAATAGGGGTAGCTCAAAAGTAATCCTAAACATTGTGTGGGGAAACAAAGAACAACTAGGGAAGTATGTTAAGTGGAAACCCAAGGAAGATTAGAGTTGGGCACATTGTATTGTATGAGGTTGACATGGCCCATGCAAGCCAAAAGTGTGGCTGGTGTTACAGCCAAACCAATTATTTTTCTTCTTATTCATTCTCCTCCCTAAATGATGTATAAAAGCCTTTATTAATCCCTTACAGCACTATCTTATGTATGAGTCAGTTTTTTTTAATAAAAAAAAGGGTACCATTAGTCCATTATTACCGTCTTCCTGAGAAGCTGGGTACGTTTAGTAGGGAGACGCACCTTGAAGCAAGGCAAGTCTAAATTCTTAAACAAAAATAATCTCATACCACACTGTTTTCTGCAATTCTTTAGGGAAATAGGCCCCAAAATAAATTTAAAGCTACTATGTACCCATGCAATGATAAAAGTCCTAGGTGGAAAGGATTGGCACAAGATGAGTGGTCAGTGCCAGGTACCCACTCAAGGCTGGGTCAGCCTGAGCGTCAGTCATTTAAAAAAAAAAGAAATTTCTACCAGGGGGAGAAACCACGATCTTTATCCTCGGGTGGGAAACTGTATTCAGTCAGTTATTTGGGGCTAACACGGAAGCTGGGGTGAGTTTATGGGCAGCTCTGACTGTACATTGTGTGCAGCAGTACACCTTTAGGCATGTTTGACTTTTGTTGTCTTTTCATTTCTGTTGAATGCTGTTTGTTTGAAAAGTTTGGGTTTTTCCAAGGGGTCTGCTGTTGAACATTTTTGCATTTGAAAGTTTTTGATTGAAATTTGTGGTTAAAAAACTGGACAGGCAATGTCTGAATAAATGTTTGATTTGTTGACTAGTCTGTGACTTGTAGCTTTCATTTGTGCATATTTAGTTTGTAAAATGGCGGTTCACTGTATTTTGCAGGTTTTGTGGTTAGTCCACGGTAGTTAATTTGTCACTTTCACCTGTTTAAATGTCTCTTCTTGTGTCGAGACCGAGGAGAATCCCTGGGCACGGACAACAATGTCGAGTGTATAACCATTTATGGGCATGCACATACAGGCTTAAGTTTTTAGGGTTAGTCAACGTCATGGCACAAGGTTAGTAACCCAAAAGTGCTCCATTCTACTTCTAAATCCAGCCGCAGACTGAAGAATCTCAGTGCAGTGCACAAGCCCTTATGGCAGTCCAAGTGCTTTAGAGCGTTCAGGGTAAGCTCCAGTACTCTGGAGTGAAAGGGAATGAACGAGCAGATTGGCTTGCTGCGAGGCAAGCTGACAGGAAAAGCAGTTGACAGGGCCGATATCCTCAGTGCTCTCAAAGAGGCAGGACGACAAGATGGTTGAGCAGACGACGTTAAATTGGCAAAACTCAAAAGACTACAAGAACTGTGGTTTAAAAGAGGTGTGACCAAAAATGAACCTTATTACAGGTAGCCAAAGAAGAATAGTAAACCAACCCAGAACTGGTGTTATCAGTAGCCACATGCTGAGGGATATATTGAAGATGCGATCCAAGTGCTTATGGACTTGTCTGCTGGGCAGTGAGGATAATCTGTCGATTAACTGACTAGTACACATTATCTGAAGTATCTTCTTGCTTTTTCCCTGAGTGGTGCGCAGAGCCTGCAGACTTCCCATGGCATTATTGTCTTCAGGTATGGGTCTTCATTACCCTCCATTCCTATATGTCTGCCTATTCCCAAACATGCCTGCAAATTACATATGACCCACCACCTGCAATCTCTGCAATGATGCGACCCATTCCATGTGAAAAAACCTGATTCAACTTTCCTGAGCATCCCCTGCGAATCCAATACAGTCACATTTGGCAGAAATTTTCTCCACCCAGTGGAATGCCACATTTATCGCCTCAACCTCCATTCTCATGCTGGATGTCTTACTGTCATATGCCAAGTTCTCCTCGGTCATCCTTCTTCCCCGTGATTTTGCAGTGAAGTCCTGTCCACTCTTTCTGCCTCTGTCCACTGACCCGTCAGCGTGTATGATCACATCTCTTGTCCTAGTCTTGTCCTCTCTCTACAGTTATAAGGTAAATTAACACCTTGTGCAGACTTCTGTCCTCTTTTACTTTTACGCATTCTTTCCTCTGCTAATCTCTTAAATGTTTCAGACCTTGTTGTCTCTTCAGCCTGGGCCATCCCAGCAAGACCTGTCCCTCTTTAGTCTGTCACCCAGCACAGTGTTCAATTTCCTATGATGGGTAGACCTTATGTCACTTGCAGATATGCTGATCTTGGGTACATCAGCTTTGGCAGTTCTGTTGTACAGTGTACACCATAATGTTGATGTTTTGTTTGGGTTTATCAAAGATCCTGTATACACCAGTCATCAATTTTATCCACCAACACTTGGAGCTTTTCCGATATCCTCTTCATATCCCTGCTCTGTCTGTATTCAGCCCCTGCTCTGTGTAGATACCAGCCCCTGCTCTGTCTGTATCCAGCCCCTGCTCTGACTATGTTTTGTCGCCGCTTTATGGTTGTTTTTTCCTTTCTTTCTATATTCTTCGTTTTCTATCTCCTTATCAATCCCCTCTGTTCATTTTCTCGTCGTCGTCCTCCTGTAAAAACAGGGGCTCTGACAAAAGCAGCTTACAAAATCAAGATAACACGGAATACATAATAATAAGACAGGGAAAGAATATAACTCCGGCCACAAACAAGTCGATAATTTAAAAATCAAACGAACGAAAACAAGGCTGCAAACTTCAACTGCTCCAACATGCTGGAAAAAAAAAAAATACAATCTGGAAATAAAGTATACTGTGCTTTTTATTTTTAACATCTGCTAAAGTCAGTCCCTATCTCGCAGCACCAAGAACAAAATATATAAAACGTTGATAAGACCAGTAGTTCTATATGGCTCTGAAACTTGGAGCACATCTAAAAGAGATTTAGCTTTATAAATTTCCGAAAACTGTCTCACGGCCGTCTTTGGATCCATCAAAGATGCAAACAGCTGGGAATGGAGAGTGAGAAGCAACAGTGAAATTCTTAATCGGTTCAAATCACAGTTGATCACTGGCATTATGAAAGCTAATAGACTGAAATGGCTGAGACATATTGAGAGAATGTCAGATGACAAAGAGATAAAAACTGTATACACAAGGGATCTGAATGGTCGTAGACCACGAGGCAGACCAAGAAAACTATGGATATATAATACCCAGACAGACCTACAGAAACTTGATGTCACCAAATGGGAAGAGAAGGCCAACCAGAGAGATAAATGGAGGCGGGTGATGTCTGCAGCAATTAACCCCAAGGGCTTGGAATGCTGAAGAAGTTCAACATGCAGAAGATGTAACGAAAGTAAATGCGACACTGAAATAATGTAGGTAAGATAGTACTTGTGTGAAGCAGGAAGTATATTCTCGGAGGACGGGATAACAGATCGGGAAATATAAACAGAATGCCAGCGAGCCAGTGCACTTATATACCAACTGACATCATTATTAAGACATCCAAACATAAGAATGAGCTCCAAGAAACAGATTATAAACAATATATTCATATTCATACCAACAGTGTGCTTCCAGTGCCACATTTGGACATTATCAAAGGCTAGCCACGGCCTTCTCTATTTATATAAATAGCTCAAGATGGGCGTGGGCTAGCTATGAATAGTTATTCTCTATCGTCTTTTTCAGGATCTAATTTTTTATTTGAAGCTCCATCCTGGCTTTTGCCGGGGGCCGCAATATAGGCAGACCATAAATATGGCCAAATGTCTGAACGCGGTTTCTGTGACCTCTCCACGGCGATCCGCATCCGCATGGTGGCACTTTGTGTCATCGGGTGTTTATCGCTTGTGTGATGTCTTGGTGGGGTAGAAAGTCAGTCATTCAGTCAATGGGTTAGCCTACTTAAAACATGTGAAATAAGATGCCCGGAAAAGCCGCCAACATAACCTCAGAGTGCCACCATACCCACCATATGAGAATCCCCCGGGCGCGAGATTTAGAAACCCGGTTCGACCGTTAGGTTATATAACGGCCCAGGACGACAGTTGCGGTCGTGCTTTAAAATAACAACGTCTGTGGCTTAGGCGTTGCGAACGCGCTTCGTAATTCCGGTGCGTCGGGTTAGATCCCAACTGCGGACCTTGAGAATAGGGAAAATAGAACACGTTGTGACCACTGGAAAGATCTGTGGAAGGAGGGATAGAGGAAGACAACAAGAGAAGATTCTTGACAGTCTTGTTGCATGGCATGGATGTGTGTCGTAAATTTGCCTAGAAAAACCACAATAGCCAAATAAAAAAAAATCTGGGGTTGGGTCTGCAACGTCCTGTAAAGGATGCGCAAATAACTTTTAACCGGGGCGGTGTTAGTAAAAAAAAAAAAAAATAGAACAACGCTTCATCTTTAGTTATCTTAAAATGGTGGTGACCAACTGATTCATATTGCAGCAGCATGTCGCTGAATTGACTCTACCTACAAAATGCAGAAAACCCTGGCAATGAGTCATCTCTGTTGACAAGATGGCCGGCATTAGAGGTTTGTTTTCACGATAATAATACGATGTAGTATATGTGTAGATTAGACATGGATACAGTACAGTTATTTGGGTGTTCATGTGTGAGATGGAGTTAAAGAGAACGGCACTTGCCATAAAATCGTAATGTTTTCAACTCAGACTATACCAGCAGCGGTTGCTAAAAAAATCAAACACAACAAAAACGTAAACAACAGGATTGGCTGTGGTGAAATTCAGTCTTGTGAACTACTGTCTCGTAGATTATTTCATTTAATAACTGTAAATAATACCACCACTCACTCAAGGAGATGGAGTTTAAAATACAGGACACAAACACGGTATCAAATTCTTGTTTGATTTGCGCTTTAGCATAATAATGTGAAATTATTCCATTTAAAATGTCAGTGTCAGCATTGCATTGTCAGCTGTACCTTGTTTAAAATCCTAGCATTCAGCTGAGAAAACTAGTGATTTCATTTAGTAAATATGTTGCACTGACTGTAAACATCTACAGTAAAGTAACAAGAGTAATTAAAAACTCAAACATTCTTCAGTTTATACAAAAATGACTAGCTTCTTTGTTCTGGTCACAATTTTGTTGGCATCTTTCAATTTTTCTACATCGTTGCAGTCATCTTAAGAGCAAAGACAGACCTGCATGCACTAAGTTATGGCTGCTGTGGATATAGAACAGATGATAGTATACACACATAGTCCAGAAGTTGACGAACAATCGGAACATTCCACTGGAGTTTACAGCAGGGAAACACAAAAGAAAAAGAAATAATGCATATAGATGTTGCTGTGCAAACCATTCTGAGATACACGAGGGACATACCAGTTGTGTGACTGAGAAATATCTTGGCTATGCTGGCCATTGCTGATAGACATAGTATACTGCAGGCTGGGTACTATTTTAGAGTGGCAAGCAAAATGGAACATATCTTCCCCCGTGTGGGTTCCGGGGCCTTATTATAGGGAAAACAAGAATAGACCAACTGCCTACCCAAAAGCCTGTCGTATGAGTCGACTAATTGGGAGCTTCCTTCGAAGTCGGAGTGCAGCTGCCTGAGAGGCATGGAGACAACAGTATGCACACAAATCTGTCAGATCTGTCAAACGGATGCACAGGCAACACTTAGGTTCTGGAACAGGACTGCAGTCCAGAAGTGGTCGAACAACCAGAACTTTCCACCAGAGTGTACAGCTGGTGAATGCAAAAAAGAAGAGAAAAAAGAAGAAGAACATATCTGCATAGGTAATTGGACAATCTGTAGGGTGAAAGACCAAAGAGGGGCAGACCATGGACAGCCCAGGCTAAAAATACAATCGCCTGTGTCTGCAACATTAAAGTGATTAGCTGATGAGAATAAAGGCACCAAAGGGCAGAGAAGTGCTGCACAAAATGGTAATTACCTTGAGATGAGAATGCAGGGAACGGGGGGGGGGGGGGATGTGCAGCTGAGTTCGGGAATGCAGAGGCAGATAGATTGGCTGGATGGCCCCACTTAGAGGTGTACTGCAACTGTGCTAGGCAGAGGTAATCTCTCACCTGTGCGACAAGGTCATAAGTAAAATGAAAGATAATTAAAACACATACCTGGAGAAAATGATACAATGGGGAGTTAAATGAGACAGAGCTGAAATGGGCTTGTCTTGTCAAATCTTTACACATGTGAACCCAGATTTCAATCCTTCTGGATGATAATATTCTATTCTGGTAAGCTATAGCTAGTGCTGGGAAACACAGCCCATTGCCAGTGCAACCAGCGAGACCTGCTGGCATTAAGAAGAATCTTCCACAGTGAGGGCTTGAAATGTCAGGATCATTGTTTCAATCACTTGTATTGCAAATATTTCTTCTCAGGCACTCAGTCTTGAACTTGTCTGCAATCCTTTTCTCTTTTATCCCTATTCCACCTACCCCTTTTCCCCCTCATGCAATACGATTTAAGTTACCTGTTTCAATGATTTCACCCAATACGTGTACCACTTATGTCCAAGAGACACATCCCAACAACTTTTACCCTCCGATTCACCATAGATCAGGGTTATTCGACTAAGTTTATTCAGGGGGGACAATCTGGAAACTGGGGCTCGCCACAGGCCAAAGTCCCAGTTTAGACAGATCATTAATACAATACGACTGGCAACGATCTGTGGGCGACTTGCTAGGCCTTTGCGAGCCATATTTGGCCCATGGGCCACCAGGTGATTAGCCCTGCCGTAGAGGATATCCCTAGGGAGTCTACCATCTTCCATCCTTTCGCTATGTCCTAACCATCTGAGCCTTTATAGACTGAGATTGCCAGCAGTGTAGCAGCTGGCAAAATGATTAGAGGGCCAGGCTGTCATGCAGGGAATCCATGTCCAGTTGCCAGTAAGGGATGGAAATTTTATTCTGTCTGGAGCAGAAAAGAAAATCCCGACCTGCAGAGTTTGTGGCAGCTGTACTAGTCACATGGGCTTAAATCCTCGAGGCTCATGGCCTAAATGTTTTACACCATTTGTGGCAGCTGTACTAGTCACATGGGCTTAAATCCTCAAGGCTCATGACCTAAATGTTTTACACCATTCTAAAAGTTCAAGTACAGACAATAAAGATAATTGTAACATGTTTCAGTGATTTTGTACTAATAATTTAAATTGAATTAACAGTCATAAAGTACAATGTGGCATGCTTTATAATTTTATAACATAGCTTTCTTTCTTTTATTTATTCTGACATGAACTACCTGGCATCTCCGGGATTTGCTGTTTGTTGTCATGAACAGCGTAAGTATTTTTAAACATCAGTATGCTTGTATGTTGTAGATTGATCTCACAGAACTATATAGATGTTTGTGTAACTATATTTGTCTGCTGCAAGTATGTGAATCCACCTCAATGCCTATGCATGAGAGAGTGAGGAAGGAGAGAATTGAGAAGTAGAGGATAAAGGGAGAAGGATGAAGAGATAAGGGGAAGAAAGAGGACAGAGAGTGCAAAGGAAGAGATAAAATAAAAACATTGCAGGGAGAGAAAAGGGAGAGAGATGAAAGTGTAAGGAAGGAGGAAGAGTAAGAAAGAGGGAGGGGAATAAGAATATAAAAAAGAGGTGGGGGAGAAAGAAAAAAGAGGAGCGAGGTTGATGACTGTAGAAAGGAGAGAGTGCAAAGGTAAAGAAGAAAGAAGATGAAGAAAGCTACGAGTTAGGAAAAGAGAATGAGGAGAGAGTGAAGAAGGGAAGAGGAAAGACAGTTTAAGTGATGAGGATTGGGAGAAAGTATGGAAAAAAAAGAGGGGTGGCAAGATAGTTCAACTGGTTTATAGTCAGAGAGACACATATTGAGTTTCTGTTTATTTACATATCCCTGGATAGGTTCCAAAACCCTGTTTTTGGAGAAAAAGAATAGATACACTACCCCCCCCCCCCCCCAACAGGCATGTCATAATAGGCGACCAATTAGCAGGTTTGCTGAAGTCAGCTGTGTTTAGCCAAAAGGCATAGATGTCACAGCCTAGCTGTAAACCACAACACAATAAGCGAACCACCCTTTTAAGGGTGAATGAAGAAGAATGTTCTGTTTGTGAGAAGATCATATGATCACGAGCGTGATTATTTATTCCACAGATTAATTGGGTTAGCTTTTGCCTGTGCTCTCGGAGTCACCTTTCTGGTTCTAGCATGCGCCCTTCCAGAATACAAGTAAGTTAGTTAGTTAGTTGTGTATCGTTTACAGGATTTTGCACAACAAACCCCCAGCAGTTGTTGGCTGTTTTGGTTAGACAGTTGGACATCCAGTAGTTTGACATTGCTTATTGAATGGTCAGCTCCCTGTCGAAATCAACACAGGGCAAGTTTGCTGCCAGATTGACCGCAGCTGTGATCAAACAGCGTACCTTGGAATAACGAGGCGAGCTCACAGCGTCTTAGCAACAGACGCTGACAAGTAAATACTTCATAAGTGATTATCAGTAGATCATCTCCTGGCAGATGAACTCTTCAGGGGTCACATATTCTAAGTTAGAGCCTAGTGTGGTTGAGTAAGCAGTTCCCTTCCACACTGCTTTATCTTGCTAGAAATAGAACAGACTTTATTTGAGACTTGACCCAGGGCTTTGCTGGTGGTGAACATCTGCACTCATTCTGCAACTGGATGTATAAGTCCTGAGGTACTTTGTTCTTCTTCCTCTTTTTCTTCTTCTTAGCATTAAGTGGCTGTAACCTTTGACTGAAAGTTCTGGCTGTTCATCCACTCCTGGACTTGAGTCTTGATCCAGAAGTTTTGCATGCACACCCATTTTACAGATCTGGGTTATTTGTATGCAGACTGTTGGTTTCTTGTGTTTCTGGCAGATGCACTCCGACTTTGAAGGAAACAGCCCCTAATTAGTAGCTTCCTGCGGCGTTCTTGTTGAGAGAGCAGTGGGTCTGTTCTTTGTTCTCCACAATAGAGCCCCAGATCTCCACAATAGAGCCCCAGATCTCCACAACAGAGCCTCAGATCTCCACAATAGAGCCCCAGATCTCCACAATAGAGCCCCAGATCACAATAGAGCCCCAGATCTCCACAATAGAGCCCCAGATCTCCACAATAGAGCCCCAGATCTCCACAATAGAGCCCCAGATCTCCACAATAGAGCCCCAGATCTCCACAATAGAGCCCCAGATCTCCACAATAGAGCCCCAGATCTCCACAACAGAGCCCCAGATCTCCACAGTAGAGCCCCAGATCTCCACAATAGAGCCCCAGATCTCCACAATAGAGCCCCAGATCTCCACAATAGAGCCCCAGATCTCCACAATAGAGCCCCAGATCTCCACAATAGAGCCCCAGATCTCCACAACAGAGCCCCAGATCTCCACAACAGAGCCCCAGATCTCCACAATAGAGCCCCAGATCTCCACAATAGAGCCCCAGATCTCCACAATAGAGCCCCAGATCTCCACAATAGAGCCCCAGATCTCCACAATAGAGCCCCAGATCTCCACAATAGAGCCCCAGATCTCCACAGCAGAGCCCCAGATCTCCACAATAGAGCCCCAGATCTCCACAACAGAGCCTCAGATCTCCACAATAGAGCCCCAGATCTCCACAACAGAGCCTCCGATCTCCACCATAGAGCCCCAGATCTCCACAATAGAGCCCCAGATCTCCACAATAGAGCCTCAGATCTTCACAACAGAGCCTCAGATCTCCACAATAGAGCCCCAGATCTCCACAGTAGAGCCCCAGATCTCCACAACAGAGCCCCAGATCTCCACAGTAGAGCCCCAGATCTCCACAGTAGAGCCCCAGATCACAATAGAGTCCCAGATCTCCACAATAGAGCCCCAGATCTCCACAATAGAGCCCCAGATCTCCACAATAGAGTCCCAGATCTCCACAATAGAGCCCCAGATCTCCACAACAGAGCCTCAGATCTCCACAATAGAGCCCCAGATCTCCACAATAGAGCCCCAGATCTCCACAATAGAGCCCCAGATCTCCACAATAGAGTCCCAGATCTCCACAATAGAGCCCCAGATCTCCACAATAGAGCCCCAGATCTCCACAATAGAGCCCCAGATCTCCACAATAGAGCCCCAGATCTCCACAATAGAGCCCCAGATCTCCACTATAGAGCCCCAGATCACAATAGAGCTCCAGATCTCCACAACAGAGACCCAGATCTCCACAAAATGCCCCAGATCTCAGATCTCAATATAGCCCCAGATCTCCACAACAGAGCCTCAGATCTCAATATAGCCCTAGATCTCCTCAATAGAGCCTCAGATCTCCACAATAGAGCCCCAGATCTCCACAGTAGAGCCTCAGATCTCCACAACAGAGCCCTAGATCTCCACAACAGAGCCCCAGATCTCCACAACAGAGCCCCAAATCTCCACAATAGAGCCCCAGATCTCCACAGTAGAGCCCCAGATCTCCACAGTAGAGCCCCAGATCTCCACAACAGAGCCCCAGATCTCCACAGTAGAGCCCCAGATCTCCACAGTAGAGCCCCAGATCTCCACAGTAGAGTCCCAGATCTCCACAATAGAGCCCCAGATCTCCACAATAGAGCCCCAGATCTCCACAATAGAGTCCCAGATCTCCACAATAGAGCCCCAGATCTCCACAATAGAGCCCCAGATCTCCACAATAGAGTCCCAGATCTCCACAATAGAGCCCCAGATCTCCACAATAGAGCCCCAGATCTCCACAATAGAGCCCCAGATCTCCACAATAGAGCCCCAGATCTCCACTATAGAGCCCCAGATCACAATAGAGCCCCAGATCACAATAGAGCTCCAGATCTCCACAACAGAGACCCAGATCTCCACAAAATGCCCCAGATCTCAGATCTCAATATAGCCCCAGATCTCCACAACAGAGCCTCAGATCTCAATATAGCCCTAGATCTCCTCAATAGAGCCTCAGATCTCCACAATAGAGCCCCAGATCTCCACAATAGAGCCCCAGATCTCCACAATTGAGCCCCAGATCTCCACAATAGAGCCCCAGATCTCCACAATAGAGCCCCAGATCTTCCCAATAGAGCCTCAGATCTCCACAATAGAGCCCCAGATCTCCTTAGTAGAGCCCCAGATCTCCACAATAGAGCCCCTGATCTCCACAATAAAGCCCCAGATCTCCACAATAAAGCCCCAGATCTCCACGAAAGAGCCCCAGATCTCCTCAATAGAGCCTCAGATCTCCACAATAGAGCCCCAGATCTCCACAATAGAGCCCCAGATCTCCTCAATAGAGCCCCAGATCTCCTCAATAGAGCCCCAGATCTCCTCAATAGAGCCCCAGATCTCCTCAATAGAGCCTCAGATCTCCTCAATAGAGCCACAGATCTCCTCAATAGAGCCCCAGATCTCCACAATAGAGCCCCAAATCTTCCCAATAGAGCCCCAGATCTCCACAATAAAGCCCCAGATCTCCACAATAGAGCCCCAGATCTCCTCAATAGAGCCCCAGATCTTCACAATAGAGCCCCAGATCTCCACAATAGAGCCCTAAAGCACACACAAGGAGTTGCCAGACTTGAATCAGGGCTGTGCTGGTGGTGAACATTGACACTTCTAGTGTCATGCTGGTGTGTTGGGAAATGAGCAGGCATATAGACTGGCTGGTTCTGCACCACTTAGTGGTGAAGTGATGTTTGCCACTCTAGATGTTGTGAGGGAGCTTTGGGAGTAAGTGAACAGTGCGGAGGCACAAATAGATCATTACAGTCTGAGGAGAATGGCGCTACAAGGAGTTACCAGGGTTCTGACTGAAGCTCAACACTCAAGGGAAAGGCGAGACGGAGATACAATCCAACAGTTACTGGTGCCATCGGAATTATAACTCTTTGCTTGCTGCTGAACGTGGAGATGGTGTGCTTATGGGAGTGTCCATAGTGCTGTGATGTCGATTCTTAATTCAACATTCAGCTCCTTGTGGAACTGGCTATTTCAGACCTGAGGTACATTTTTGGGAGCAGGCTTACCGACCACTGTACCAGCTTGGCTCCTCCCTGTGAGAGTAGTTACAGTGACAGTGAAATATTCAGCAACGCTGAGTTGAGGGCCTTTGCTTCATTGGGGGCTAAAAGGGGGGCAGTTAATTGCAGTAACTTATAGAAGTAGTAGCAGCAACAGTGTTATTATTAATATCATTGCTGTGAGTATCATGGTTCCCTTATTGCACAGTATAACACTATCATCTTGAAAGAGGGAAAATTGTCAATAGTTTAAGACTCTGAAGACACTGATTTGTGTGGCCATCAGTGTTCCAAACCAACGGGCTGCTTCCTCTTGCTTTCCGGTGAGGTCAGTCCCTGACAATTGGAAAGCTCACCATACGGATATGATATTAAGCAGACATGGCAGGTTGTGACGATTCCTTGGGTGAACCGAGGACTAGAGCATCATGTGTCGGTTCTGCATTTATGGAAGCCTCCTTTGATGGCAGGGAATGCTTATGATCTGCTACTGCCTTCCCTGAGAGCCGACCTGTCCATGCACGGATGCCCTGGACGGGGTCTGCGGGGGCAGGACCTGTAGATAAGGGGACAAAGAGAATTCCACACAAGTAAGGCCACAACATGTCCCTGTCCCACGAAATTGTTTGGGACGTTAACCAGGTCAAAAAATGCTCAATGAAGTTGGATGCATCAGCTGAAAGGCGCAACTGTCGCAGCTCTGCTGTAAACAAGCACGACACAAATACGTCACGAGGACGAATGAGAAGTAGACTCTGAAGACTTTGGTATCAAGTGGGCACTGCAGCAGAACAGATTACACATACCTGAAGAGACTGATTCATCTAGGAGCGAGCATAGGGTCTGTTGACATCAGATGTGCAGTGGAAAAGACGGGTGAATTTTAATAAGGTTGTAGCATGCACGTTTAAGTATGAGAACTCTTTGTTGACTTACGAGGGAGGGAACAGGGCAAATGTGGGAATGTCCTGAGTTCAGTGTTGACAGTTCTTGATTGATTGATTTATTTGTTCGTTTTCTCTATTTTTATAGCAACTGGTGGCCCATGTTTGTCCTGTTTTTCTACGTCCTGTCTCCACTGCCAACTATCGTGGCTCGAAGGCTCTCTAATGGCTATGATTCATCTAGCAGTGCGTGTATTGAACTGTGCATCTTTCTGACCACAGGCATAGTTGTCTCTTCCATTGGTCTGCCAATTGTTTTGGCACATGTAGCAGTGGTAAGTACTCACTGTATCTGTCTCTCTTGAATATACAGTACCCTCTCCACCACTCAGTACCCTGTCCACCATCCAGTGCTCACTCCACAATCCAGTACTGTCTCCACAACCCAGTGCTCACTCCACAACCCAGTGCTGTCTCCACAACCCAGTGCTTATTCCACAACCCAGTGCTGTCTCCACAACCCAGTGCGGTCTCCACAACCCAGTGCTCACTCCACAACCCAGTGCTCACTCTACAACCTAGTGCTCTCTCCACAACCCAGTGCTCTCTCCACAACCCAGTGCTCTCTCCACAACCCAGTGCTGTCTCCACAACCCAGGGCGGTCTCCACAACCCAGTGCTGTCTCCACAACCCAGTGTGGTCTCCACAACCCAGTGTGGTCTCCACAACCCAGTGCTGTCTCCACAACCCAGTGCTGTCTCCACAACCCAGTGCGGTCTCCACAACCCAGTGCGGTCTCCACAACCCAGTGTGGTCTCCACAACCCAGTGCTGTCTCCACAACCCAGTGCGGTCTCCACAACCCAGTGCGGTCTCCACAACCCAGTGCTGTCTTCACAACCCAGTGCTGTCTCCACAACCCAGTGCTGTCTCCACAACCCAGTGCTGTCTCCACAACCCAGTGCTCACTCCACAACCCAGTGCTCACTCCACAACTCAGTGCTCACTCCACAACCCAGTGCTCACTCCACAACCCAGTACTGTCTCCACAACCCAGTGCTCACTCCACAACCCAGTGCTCACTCCACAACTCAGTGCTCACTCCACAACCCAGTGCTGTCTCCACAACCCAGTGCGGTCTCCACAACCCAGTGCGGTCTCCACAACCCAGTGCTGTCTCCACAACCCAGTGCGGTCTCCACAACCCAGTGCGGTCTCCACAACCCAGTGCTGTCTCCACAACCCAGTGCTGTCTCCACAACCCAGTGCGGTCTCCACAACCCAGTGCGGTCTCCACAACCCAGTGCGGTCTCCACAACCCAGTGCTCACTCCACAACCCAGTGCTCACTCCACAACCCAGTGCTCACTCCACAACCCAGTACTGTTTCCACAACCCAGTGCCCACTCCACAACCCAGTGCTCACTCCACAACTCAGTGCTCACTCCACAACCCAGTGCTCACTCCACAACCCAGTGCTCACTCCACAACCCAGTGCTCACTCCACAACCCAGTGCTCACTCCACAACTCAGTGCTCACTCCACAACTCAGTGCTCACTCCACAACCCAGTGCTCACTCCACAACCCAGTGCTCACTCCACAACCCAGTGCCCACTTCACAACCCAGTGCTCACTCCACAACCCAGTGCTCTCTCCACAACCCAGTGCTCTCTCTACAACCCAGTGCTCACTCCACAACCCAGTGCCCACTCTACAACCCAGTGCCCACTCTACAACCCAGTGCTCACTCCACAACCCAGTGCTCTCCACCACTGTGCTCTCACCACAACCTAGTGCTGTCTCCACCACCCATGCTACCAACCCCTCCTCCATTGCTACCTCCACCACCCCATTCTGTCTCCACCACTGCATGCTATTCCACAAGTCAATACTGTTTTCTCATATTGTTGTGGTAAATAATATGTATTGAATTATATCTAAAGATGAAAATGAATAAATTAACAGGAAAAACCCAGAAAGAACTGATAAGCTTTACCAAAATACAATCACAAGAGGCAGAATGAATGTTGTGGATAGTTTTAAAAAAACACCTTTAGAAGTGCTGAAAATCGAAGGGACTTGTGTAAAAAAAATTTTTTAACCTAGTTTCAGCACTTTCCTTTTGTTTTTGTATGCTAATGAATGCATTTTTGCAGCAACATTCATTTTGTCACTCATGATTGTGTTCCTCTAGAGCTTGCAAGTTCTTTCTTCTGTTTTTGTCAGTTTATTTATCATATTATTATAAGTATTTTTGTATAAATTAAAAAAAAACTAACTTGAAATGTAATAATTGTAAAAAAAAAAAAAATTGGGAGGTCTTCGTGGAGAAGTGGGCAAGCCGGGAGTTTGTTTCGTGGCTGCATTGTTCATTTCACGAGTGCAGTTTTAACGAAGATCCATGGAGATTGTCACCATAGCAACAGAGTTTGTGCTTTAGACAACTCTCAGCTGACAGCAAGCTGTTCTGCAAAGAGAGGCTTAGCCAAATGGGTGCTTTCTTAATATCCTACCCCTAACAGGCGATATTCACAGGTCATGGGACAGGCTTATATTTCAGAGGGTGGTAAATAAGCTCCATGCAGTCATGGGACCTAGGCTGCACTTTCTCATGGTACGTAGGTGGATTCTGTTTAGGGCCAGTTCTAGATGTTTTGGGGTCGTTAAAAGCATCAGAAAGATAGAAAACCCAGTCTTACCGCACTCTAAAATGTTGGACTGTCCTGCGACGTCATCTGGGGTAAGATATTAATAAAGAACCGCCATATGGGTTAAAACCCTGTGCAGTTGAGTCCATCCTCTCAACTTTAACCTTTGACCTTCAATTTCAGATCAAATGGGGAGCTTGTGCGCTGGTGATATCTGGCAACGTGGTGGTGTTTCTGACCATCCTGGGATATTTCAAAGTGTTTGGAAATGACGATATCGACTACAGCATGTGGTGAACAGCCACACTGGCACATGTTTTCTGGCTTTGTGCATTCAGATCTGCTTGACCAGTCTTCAACACGTACAGGAGAGTGTAGTCATTCACCTACATTCATATTCTTCCTCTTCTTCTTTGTTACTTTTTCCCAGGCAGTGTGTGACACCTGATGACTCAAAAGGCTACTGTCTCTGACGTTTTCAAGCATTTACGCCAAGTTCAGTTCCTTTAGACATGTTCCATTCTTCTTCACATTCACAGACTGTAAAATTGCGGTACATAGTTCTGGTTGTTTTGTCAACTTGGTTGGGCTTGTTCCAAAACTTAATTTTTTTGCACGCACATCTGTTTTACAGATCTGGCTTATTTATATGCAGATTGTTGGTTCCTTGCCTCTCAGGCAGAGACAGTCTGACTTCAAAGGAAAAACAGCTAATTAGTTACCTTACAGTGAGTCTTTTCTTTTTCCTCCCAACTGGAACGCTGGAACCCACACGAGGGGTATTTCGTTCCAGGTAGTGGACTGGGTATTGGTGGCTATGTTTCATAATTAGTCTTTCAGCTAAGTAGTCTTCTTCTTCTTCTTCTTCGGGTTCACGAGCTGTAAACTCCGGCGGAAAGTTCTGGTTGTTTATCCACTTCTAGACTGCAGTCCTGTTCCAGAACCTGAGTGTTGCGTGTGCATCCGTTTTACAGATCTGACTCATTTGTATGCAGACTGCTGGTTCCTTGCCTCTCAGGCAGATGCACTCCGACTTTGAAGGAAGCTCCCAATTAGTCAACTCTTACGACATGCTTTTGGTTAGGTAGTGGGTCTATTCTTGTTTTTTCTATAATAGGGCCCCGGAACCCACACGGGGGAACTAAATAGTCATTCTCCAGCTTCATGAGTCAGTTCTGTGAGTCTCAGCTAAGGAATTATATTGTAATAATCTGAACTGGACAGTCATCCACCATCAGTCTGTTGTTGTCAAACTGTGTGCTGTTAGTATTCACTGTAAGCCTATATTCTGACAATCTCAACTGATCAGTCATTTACCAACTTTACAGGACGTTGCAGAACCAACCCCAGCACTTTCTGGCCGTTGTGGTTTTTCTAGGCACATTTACGTGCAGTAGTTTGTCATTGCTTTTTGGATGGTCGGCTGTCGGTACCATGGTCAAAACCATCACAAGACAAACTGTCCGCAGCAGGGATCGAACCCGGTACCCCGGCATTATGAAGCACGTTCACAACGCCTAAGCCACAAAGGCCGACCATTTACCAATATGCAAAAAAAAGGAAGAAAAAAACCTCAGAGGAGGGAATGCATCAGGTGGCGTCTGATTGTTTAGTGCCCCCTTCACTAACTGTTTCAGCCCCTTTGCCTTTTTGATGCTCTCTGGGTAGGGGGGAGGAGGAGTGAGGCATTTGGGTCATGACTCTCATGTATTTTCTTCTTTTGTGCTTTGACTCATGGCCATTAGTCTCAGCTGACCAGTCATTCACTATCTGTCTGTATTCTGTTTACCGTCAGTGGTTCGTATTCTTTCAGTCTCGGCTGAATTCGGCAGCTTAGTGGGTACATAGGCTCTGGTGGGTTGGGTTCTCTATGTGTGGGTGCGGAGACTCTGGTGGGTTAGGCTGTCTGCGTGTGGGTGCAGAGGCTCTGGTGGGTTAGGCACTCTGCATGTGGGTGCAAAAGCTCTGGTGGGTTAGGCTCTCTGCGTGTGGGTGCAAAAGCTCTGGTGGGTTAGGCTCTCTGCGTGTGGGTGCAAAAGCTCTAGTGGGTTAGGCTCTCTGCGTGTGGGTGCAAAAGCTCTAGTGGGTTAGGCTCTCTGCGTGTGGGTGCGTGGACTCTGGTGGGTGCCTTGACCAAACTGCCGGTAATGTAGAATGCACCATCTTCCTGATCATATGATTACTTGGTTATAATGTTGTGGTATTGACTTAGATTGTAATTAATCGGGGGATCTCGGCAGCGAAGTGGTCAAGCCGCTTGCTTTGCGCTCTCAAGGTCATGGGTTCATTTTGTGGCTATGCTGTTCAGTTCAGGAGTGCAATTTTTTAATGAAGATTCCTGGGGAATGTTGCTGGAACTATTGAGTTTGTGCTTTGTGTGACGCTCTCGACAGGTGGCTGGTCGTTCTGCGGGGAGAGACTGAACCATATGGGATCAAACTCAGTGCAACGAAGTGGATCGATCCTCTTGATACTTTTGTTGTAATTGTGGAACTCTAACCGGACAAGAGCCCCTAATGTTATGAACATAACACATGCACATCTAACAGTCTGTTGCACAGTCTTATGCACACATTCTCTCTCTGGTTGCTTCTAATTGCTGCAGCTTGAATTATTTATCTACAGTCATATACTTTAGACTGGCATCCATGTACATTTGTCTCGTGTATCTTGTGTACACACATGTACATTTGTCTCGTGTATCTTGTGTACACACATGTACATTTGTCTCGTGTATCTTGTGTACACACATGTACATTTGTCTCGTGTATCTTGTGTACACACATGTACATTTGTCTCGTGTATCTTGTGTACACACATGTACATTTGTCTCGTGTATCTTGTGTACACACATGCACATTTGTCTCGTGTATCTTGTGTACACACATGTACATTTGTCTCGTGTATCTTGTGTACACACATGTACATTTGTCTCGTGTATCTTGTGTACACACATGTACATTTGTCTCGTGTATCTTGTGTACACACATGTACATTTATCTCGTGTATCTTGTGTACACACATGTACATTTGTCTCGTGTATCTTGTGTACACACATGTACATTTGTCTCGTGTATCATGTGTACACACATGTACTTGTAAATTTACTTTGATGTATTTTGTGTCTCTATGTACATTTATGCACTGCTTATGATTAACGCCATTTTTGGTGAGAATGATTTCTTGAGGATGAAAGATATTTTTTTTTAATGATAGCATTGATACTTTTGATACATGAGGATGTTCTGGAGAAGGGTTGCCTCCCCTGGGGGTCAAGAGTTAGTGCCCCTATTGAGCATGATGTTAAAAAAAAAAAGAAATTCTTTATTGAACGTAAAAAGCTTTCGCGTTGCATTTCCTCTTCCTAGGACAAGGTTAGTATCCTCCCTACTGCGCTCCTCCGCCCAAAGAAAGCATGAATTAACGATGGTAAGAAAACATTGCATGTCCGAGTCAGCATCACTGACCTTGGATCAGGCAGTAAGATCTTCATGGTCACTATTCATATAAAGGTAGCCACTGGTGACCGAGAACTTGCCTGCCAGTCCAAAGAATTTCTGTTCGAATCCACATGAGTCAGATTTGAGATGTTTTAAATAATAAATTGACTTAGGTTCCTGGCGGACTAGCCTAAGATGGGCACAAGGAAATTTCCTGGTATGTAAAGGCTGGCATGATGATGATGTTGATGATTGTATCACCCACCCGGTGTTGTTGGGTCTATAAAAATATCTTTGTAGTATTTGCCCGTACCCAGTATGCTAGCAGTACATAAAGGTACTTGCTTTTTTGTGTGTGTGGACAATGTTGGTAAGCTTTCATCTGTGTCAGTGGTTTTCAACCTGGGGTTGGAAGACTTTGGAGGAAGGAGGGGGAAAGCAGCAAGCAGCAATTCTGAAATTGAGTTCTTTTATACTTGTAATAATCTGTTACACTATGTTTTGTTTTCAGTATAATTATAAATTAAAATATTTTTAAAATCCATAAAACAAAAAAAAAAAACAAAAAAAAAAAAAAAACAGCCAATGACTTTAAATTCTCATAAGCAGTTGTTACAGTTACCGTTAAAAATCTAATAATTTGGATAACACATGCATTTAATTACAGATTGGGGGGGGGGGGGGGGGGGGGGGTGGGGGGGGGGGGGGGGGGGGGGGGGGGGGGGGGGGGGGGGGGGGGGGGGCTGTCTGGCCTATTTTCAAGGGGGTACCTCTAGAAAAAAGGTTATCCACTGATCTATGTTTAAGTTTTCAAACATTCAATAAAATTAGCAGATATTTGAGGGGAAAGTGATCTGTAGTCTTTGTATAGATTTTATACGCCTTAACTGTTTTCTTATATTATGTTTATCAGATTTTGTTTCCATGTGTGCACAGTACAATCAGCTTCATATCATTGCTCCCTATTGCCAGCTTGTATGTACATTTATCCTCACAAATTACTCACTATCAATGTCTGGTGGCCTTTCTTTTATTATTTTTTTATTGTTTGGTTTGTGTTTTCATAAATGGTAATTGTGCGACATATACAGGTTATTGCATGTCTGGCCCACAGGGCACAGGAAACCAGTGTAAGACAGGAAGCCATGTTGTCAGCATGTTTGTAGTTCATGTGCCAACAGTCCTGTTGTAATTTCATGTGGTTAGCAGTAATTTTGTTATTTCAGGCGGTTAGCAGTAATTTTGTTATTTCAGGTGGTCAGCAGTAACGTTGTAATGTCATACGGTCAGCAGTAGTGTTGTAATTTTATGTGGTCAGCAGTAAAGTTGTAATTTCAGGCGGTCAGCACTAACGTTGTAATGTCATGTGGTCAGCAGTTATGTTGTAGTTTCATGTGGTCATCAGTAATGTTGTAATTTCAGGCAGTCAGCAGTAATGTTGTAATGTCATGTGGTCAGCAGTAATGTTGTAATCTTAGGCGGTCAGTCATAATGTTGTAATTTCTACAGTCAGCAGTAATGTTGTAATCTTAGGCGGTCAGTCATAATGTTGTAATTTCTACAGTCAGCAGTAATGTTGTAATTTTAGGCAGTCAGTCATAATGTTGTAATTTCTACGGTCAGCAGTAATGTTGTAATTTTAGGCAGTCAGTCATAATGTTGTAATTTCTACGGTCAGCAGTAATGTTGTAATTTCAGGCAGTCAGCAGTAATGTTGTAATTTCAGGCAGTCATCAGTAATGTTGTAATTTCAGGCAGTCAGCAGTAATGTTGTAATTTCAGGCAGTCAGCAGTAATGTTGTAATTTCAGGCTGTCAGCAGTAATGTTGTAATGTCATGTGGTCAGCAGCCCTTCTGTAAATTCATGCAATTTGATGTTGTGTCAGTTTTTGAAAAAAAGATCACCCTGTCTTCTTGTCAGTCTGCATTTGGATTAAAAAAAAATATGCACCACTCTTGTTACGTCTGTTATCTGACTTGGACCACACACTTTTGAAGACTTCCCCACTAGTTGTTGCTAATACAGGTGTTTGGAAACTTGTTAAGTCCAGATCATTTCAAATTCAGTAACATGGTATGCAGTTTACACTGGCTTGCCAAGTAGACCAATGTGGCAATATGAATGCTTGTGTTCATGCCAAGTAGGATAATCTAGCAATACAAAATATTATTTGACAGATATCCCAACGTGGCAATATGAGGTGCTCATGCTAAAAGCCAAAAACAAATATGTATGTGCATGTTTAGGGTTTTTGCTGTCTCTCTCTCTCTCTCAATCCACTTGTCATGTAAATAACTATTATTTATTCATTGTTGTGTGAATTTGGTACTTATTTTATTCATGAAAGATTAAAACATAATCTTGTACAATCATGAAAGCAGCTGTTTGTTCAGTATTTCAAGGTTTAAATTTCAGCCACCCATAGCTTAGTACAATCATTTGTGGTTGAGATTTCATGAGAAATTGAATGTGTGGACTCAAGCATTTTGATTGTAATGCACTTTCTTTGGTGGCTCAGTGTGTAGTTTTTCTTATTTGAAACTGGTCTGTCACACAGCAGGGCATTTGATGGTCCAACATCTGAAACCTTGTTGTTATAAGGAAAATGATTTTATGGATCTTACCAAGGCATTTGATTTAGTTAGTTAAAAAGGTTTGTTCAAGACCCTTAAGAAGATAGGGTGTCCACCTAACCTATTATTTGGTTGTTCCATACAGGTATGAAAGGTACAATCAATTTTTGTGGTGTAACATCGGAGGAGTTTGTAATCAGCAGTGAAAGGAAGCAGCGATGTGTACTTGCTCTTACCCTCTTTGAAACATATAAACAAAAAGTAAAGGTTCCTTTTCCACGCCTTTAGGCGTATAGGGCATATAGGGCTAGACCTATATTTTTATAGACCAATCGGTACAAGATAGGTAATGTGGTCAGCATCACGCTGGCCACCTTTACTTCCCAGGACTGCACCCGGTACCCACTCAAGGCTGGGTCGACCTGAGAGTCATAGTAATTTTTTTTAAAGTCCGATTCCGCCAGGAAGCAAACCCACAATCTTCCGATCGGCATGCGAATGTCTAGCCGCTAAACCACATCGACTCTTATTTTAATGTGGTAAGACAAGATCACAAACGCTGAGGTATTGGAAAGAGCAGGTATTACAACCATTTTCTCAGTGCTCATTCTATGAAGGCTCAGCTGGCTGGGTCACACGGATTATGGTAGTTGGGACCTCCTCCATGGCAAATTACAGAGGGGTAGAAGATGTAGAGGCTGACCTCTACTACGATATAAATATGTGTGCAAGTGGGACATGAATGATACATTTATTGAGGTGGATTCATGGGAACAAAATGCCAGGGACCGTGTTGCGGGGAGGGGTAAATCAGGAAGGGAATGAGAAGGAAGGCGGAAATGATTGCTGAGCATCTAAGAAGAAACACACTAAACACATATAATAGTAACAACAGTCCTAAAATCAACATAGCACTATCGCTTGGAAAGACAGAAAGGAGCCAGGTAATGCCTTAGGAGCAAACTGTTAGAAACTATCTGCAGAAGATGTTGCTCCTTTAAGCTGCAAATAAACCCTGCCTATGGCTGAGCCTCAACAGTTGCCAGTGAAGTAGCTACTCAGCTTTTATGACAACTCTACACCTGACTGACCGACAGTTGATGAGCCTGATGAGCAGTTTAGTAGGACTTTGGGTCAACAGACAGTTGATGAGCAGTTTAGTAGGACTTTGGGTCAACAGACAGTTGATGAGCCTGATGAGCAGTTTAGTAGGACTTTGGGTCAACAGACAGTTGATGAGCCTGATGAGCAGTTTAGTAGAACTTTGGGTCAACAGACATTTGATGAGCCTGATGAGCAGTTTAGTAGGACTTTGGGTCAACAGACAGTTGATGAGCCTGATGAGCAGTTTAGTAGGACTTTGGGTCAACAGACAGTTGATGAGCCTGATGAGCAGTTTAGTAGGACTTTGGGTCAACAGACAGTTGATGAGCCTGATGAGCAGTTTAGTAGGACTTTGGGTCAACAGACAGTTGATGAGCCTGATGAGCAGTTTAGTAGGACTTTGGGTCAACAGACAGTTGAACCAAGGTTGTCAAAAAGTAGGCGATTCGACCAGCATGCTCCACTCTTCTCCAAATGAGTTTTGACAGACGTTGTCACCCATTCATTGGGGATGGGCTGATGAGAGGATTTCTGGACATTGATTCACTGCAGCCACAAAATCTGAGATCCCATGCCAGCTTGGTTTACGGTAGTATGAGCCATTATCCTTGATGCACGATAGGGCCGTATGCAACGTGTAAACTCAGCACAGAGCCCGCTGGTGCATGAGGTGAGGTGCAGACACGAGGTGAGGTACAGGCACGAGGTGAGGTACAGGCACAAGGTGAGGTACAGACATGAGGTGAGGTACAGGCACAAGGTGAGGTACAGACATGAGGTGAGGTACAGACATGAGGTGAGGTACAGACATGAGGTGAGGTACAGACACGAGGTGAGGTACAGGCACGAGGTGAGGTGCAGACACGAGGTGAGGTGCAGACATGAGGTGAGGTGCAGACACGAGGTGAGGTACAGGCACGAGGTGAGGTACAGACATGAGGTGAGGTGCAGACATGAGGTGAGGTGCAGACACGAGGTGAGGTACAGACACGAGGTGAGGTGCAGACATGAGGTGAGGTACAGACATGAGGTGAGTTACAGACGCGAGGTGAGGTACAGACACGAGGTGAGGTACAGACATGAGGTGAGGTACAGACATGAGGTGAGGTACATGCACGAGGTGGGGTACAGGCATGAGGTGAGGTACAGACACGAGGTGATGTACAGGCACTAGGTGAGGTACAGACACAAGGTGAGGTAAGACTATCTCCTTATACACATCACATGTACACTATATAACTAAGGATCCTTTTCAATGCCATCAGGCGAACAGGGCATATGGGGCTAGTAAGTCAAGTGAAGATCTCTTTTCATGCCTTTAGGCACATCGGGCATATGGGAAGAGCACCCATATTTTTACAGACCAATCAGCACTAGGTGGGTAATGTGGTCAGCCTTATGCCGGCCGTCTTTACTTCCCCAGGACATGCATCCTGGTACCCATTTTAGGCTGGGTCGACCTGCGACGCCCATACCATGATAAAAATCCACGCAGCCAGCAGTGGTTTCGATCGCGGTACGTTGGAATTACGAGTCGGACTCGCAACGCCTAAGCCACGGACGCCGCACATCACTGATAGACCCTTCTAAAATCATTAGCATTTGGGGCATATAGTTTTAGGCCCATATTTTTCTAGATCTATCGGCTAATGACTTAATCAATATCAGTCTGCCACCTTGACATCCTGAGGTATTTCCTGGTACCAATATTAGGCTCAGTCGACATAGGAGCCGATGTCATTTATATACACAAATCCACCCAGATGTGGATTCAACATATAGACCTATGGGCCAGCAGGCAAACGTTTCATAGAGACCAATTGGATAATCGTTAGTTATCAAGGAAAATCTATTAGGCATTGGAAATCGCCTGGACAACTAGAAGAGTCAAACACTGTGGCTTATCCTTTAAGAAGAATCAGACTTAAGAAACCCTTGAACTGGACATTTATTTTGAGAAAGAAATTGGCAGAAGAAAAAAAATCTGGAGTAACCTAATTACTGCAAAATATGGGAATAAATAAACAGCAAACACAAGTTACAAAAGGTATATCATATTTATTGAGAAAACCACTCTGTGAAATATTTAACCATTTATAAAGATTTGATTCATCATCATTATCAGAGAGAAAGAGTTTGCAGTCCAGTGCATGATGAGTTGTAAATATTACGAACTCCGAAGTGAATAAGTAACAATCTTCTGGATGTAATAAAATACTTATCGTCATCATGTAGCCCATCCTTTGCAAAATGTTGCTCTCATCCTGAAAGTTACTCGGTCTCTTGCCAGCTGTCTTGCCTCATGCACTTTCCAAGGAGTCATATTCTGTGTCTATTTTTATGCTGGTCAGCCCATTTCCCTCCTTTCTGACACCATACCTTCTGCTGTTATTGTTTTTATCCACGGTGGTGCTTGATACGGCCAGATATGTCAGCTTCAGAGACAAGATGCTGTTTATCAGCCAATCTTCCTTGATGTTCAGATCTTTTAGGATGTCGGCGTTTCTTCTTTGTCCGTGTATTCTAAGGACCTTTCTACAGCATTTCAGCTCAAAGCTCATATTTTCTTCCCTAAGGACTGGAAGATAGTCCATGACACACATCCCTATGTTTGCTACAGGGAAGATGAAGTCTGTTCTGTTTTCCCTCCAAAAGACGACCTGGAACCTAGATGGGGATCATCTGGAGGTATATGAAGAAAAAAATACTAAAATAACGCATGTTTTCCTTGATATGTGACACCTCCCATGTTGTGATTGTCTCGTTTGAGGATCGTCAAGCCTGATGCTCTGAAAGGCATGGGTTCGTTTCATGGACACATCATTCAGTTCATGAGTACAGTGTTTAGGGAGATCCCTGGGAATCATTGCTAGGGCTATGAAGTTTGTGTTTTGTGCGACTCTCTTCTCAGGTTCTGCAGAGAACAAGCTATGTGGAATAACCTAGTGCAGTTAGGTCGAGTCTCTAAAGTGTAATTTTAACTTGTAATTTATATCATTTTTAATTATGGCATGTGTACTATTTATTATAAACACAGTCTTTTTACCAACATTGTGTAACCAATGCCAAACCTGGGCATTAACAAAATAACGAGCGGAAATAACAACGTGTGAAATGAAATGTTTGAGAAAAGCAGTCAACGTAACAGAAGAAAGGGAGAAAAGAAACGAACATATCATTAGAATAGTAGGAACAACACCTGTAATTAAGATTTATTGAAAAACAAAGACTGAAATGGTTCAACCACAAGATCAGAATGAACCCAGAGTCACCAGTTGCAAGAGTATACAGCATGAGAATGGAAACATCAGAAGCAGAGGTAGGCCAAGAAGATGATGGATAGATGGTGCTAACTTGCCGAAATTCAACAATATGACCATGCATCCAGTTAACAAGCGCACACTATCCTGGAAACCGATCATTAGCCGTGCCTGCAACACCTAACAGCTTTAAACAGAGAAAGACAATAGATAGACATACAAAGCAGTTTTTTTTCTGGTTGGTCAGTTTTTGTTTATATTTTAGATTTATTCCTAGTTGGTACGCTTTTACAGCTAGAATTGAGATATAAAGTGGCCAGCCCCAAGCCCACACTTAGTGGCCTTTTATGACATGCCTGGTAGGATGTGGGGTTCCTATTCCTTTGTTTCCTTGGAAATCAGCTGTCTCTAAACTGAAGCGATCATCTTCTTCTTCTTTTGTTGTCTCACTGATACCAGGTTGTAACCCAGTGTCATGGTTTTGTCATATCACTGATACCAGGTTGTAGCCCAGTGTCATGGTTTTGTCATATCACTGATACCAGGTTGTAGCCCAGTGTCATGGTTTTGTTGTCATATCACTGATACCAGGTTGTAGACCAGTGTCATGGTTTTGTCATATCACTGATACCAGGTTGTAGACCAGTGTCATGGTTTTGTCATATCACTGATACCAGGTTGTAGACCAGTGTCATGGTTTTGTCATATCACTGATACCAGGTTGTAGACCAGTGTCATGGTTTTGTCATATCACTGATACCAGGTTGTAGACCAGTGTCATGGTTTTGTCATATCACTGATACCAGGTTGTAGACCAGTGTCATGGTTTTGTCATATCACTGATACCAGGTTGTAGCCCAGTGTCATGGTTTTGTTGTCTCACTGATACCAGGTTGTAGACCAGTGTCATGGTTTTGTCGTCTCACTACCAGGTTGTAACCCAGTGTCATGGTTTTGTCGTCTCACTGATACCAGGTTGTAGCCCAGTGTCATGGTTTTGTCATATCACTGATACCAGGTTGTAGCCCAGTGTCATGGTTTTGTCATATCACTGATACCAGGTTGTAGACCAGTGTCATGGTTTTGTCATATCACTGATACCAGGTTGTAGACCAGTGTCATGGTTTTGTCGTCTCACTGATACCAGGTTGTAGACCAGTGTCATGGTTTTGTCATATCACTGATACCAGGTTGTAGACCAGTGTCATGGTTTTGTCATATCACTGATACCAGGTTGTAGCCCAGTGTCATGGTTTTGTCGTCTCACTGATACCAGGTTGTAGACCAGTGTCATGGTTTTGTCATATCACTGATATCAGGTTGTAGCCCAGTGTCATGGTTTTGTCATATCACTGATACCAGGTTGTAGCCCAGTGTCATGGTTTTGTCATATCACTGATACCAGGTTGTAGCCCAGTGTCATGGTTTTGTCATATCACTGATATCAGGTTGTAGCCCAGTGTCATGGTTTTGTCATATCACTGATACCAGGTTGTAGCCCAGTGTCATGGTTTTGTCATATCACTGATACCAGGTTGTAGACCAGTGTCATGGTTTTGTCGTCTCACTACCAGGTTGTAACCCAGTGTCATGGTTTTGTCGTCTCACTACCAGGTTGTAACCCAGTGTCATGGTTTTGTCGTCTCAGTACCAGGTTGTAACCCAGTGTCATGGTTTTGTCGTCTCACTACCAGGTTGTAACCCAGTGTCATGGTTTTGTCGTCTCATTGATACCAGGTTGTAGACCAGTGTCATGGTTTTGTCATATCACTGATACCAGGTTGTAGCCCAGTGTCATGGTTTTGTCATATCACTGATACCAGGTTGTAGACCAGTGTCATGGTTTTGTCATATCACTGATACCAGGTTGTAGACCAGTGTCATGGTTTTGTCGTCTCACTGATACCAGGTTGTAACCTATTGTGGTGGTTTTGTTGTCCCACTGATACCAGGTTGTAACCCAGTGTCATGGTTTTGTCATATCACTGATACCAGGTTGTAACCCAGTGTCATGGTTTTGTCATCTCACTACCAGGTTATAACCCAGTGTCATGGTTTTGTCGTCTCACTACCAGGTTGTTACCCAGTGTCATGGTTTTGTCGTCTCATTGATACCAGGTTGTAACCTATTGTGGTGGTTTTGTTGTCCCACTGATACCAGGTGTAGCCCAGTGCCTTGGTTTTCTATATTTGTGTTGGGCTTCTCGGGTGGCTTGGGTGATGGATTTGTTCAACTTTCTGCAGGATTCAGCTACACCATTTATCCATCTCTTTCTTGGTCTTCCTCTCACCTTTCTCCCAGATGTTCTACTGTAAAAAGTCTCATATGCAGTCTGGTCTAAGCAATCATCACATGGTGATATTCTAATTATAAATCTAAATGGGTATCATTTAAATTACAACTACTACATATGTCTTGGAAACTGAAATGCGGTACTCTCTTAATATCCTACCCCAAACAGGGGAAGTCAACAGGTCACGGGACACTGTAATATTTCAGGGGGTGGTAGACAGGCTGCATGCAGTTATGGGACCTAGGCTGCACTCTGTCATGGGACATAGTTGGGTTAGGGTTAGGATCAGTTCTAGATGTTTCAAGATAATGAAAAGCATCAGAAAGCCGGGAAACCCAGTCTTACCACCCTCTGAAATGTTGGACTGTCTTGTGACATCATCTGGGTTAGGATATTACGAAAGAACCCTGAAATACTTTGGCCATATCAAGCACAATGATGGTTTGGTAAGAACAGTGGCGGAGGGCATAGCACTGGGAAAGATGGGCAGGGGTTGATCAGTTTGAAGATGGAAGAGCTGGCGAAGGACTGAGTTTCTTTCAGGAATGTCGTGATGACAGCGATGATGACTACAAGGAATCGCCATGGTGTAGCGGCCAGACACTCACCCGTGGACCTGAAGGTCATGGGTTTAGGTCCGGCCTTTTTTCAAAAATGTCCCTGGCTCGACCCAGCCTTAAATGGGTACCAGGTAAATTCCTGGGAAGTAAAGGTGGCCGGTTTGATGCTGACCACATCACCAATCAAGTTCCAAGTGGTCTATATAATATAAGCCTAGCCCCATATGGTGGCGTCCGTGGCTGAGGCGTTGTGTGTTTGACACTTAATTCCAACATACCGTGATCAAAACCAAATGCTGGCTGCATAGATTTTTATCATGGTATTGGGCATCGCAGGTCCACCCAGCCTAAAATGGGTACCAGGATGACTGTCCTGGGGAAATAAAGATGGCTGGCGTAATGCTGACTAAATTACCTACCTAGTGCCGATTGGTCTGTAAAAATATGGGTGCTCGTCCCATATGCCCGATGCGCCTAAAGGCATGAAAAGAGATCTTCACTTGACTTACTAGCCCCATATGCCCTGTACGCCTGATGGCATTGAAAAGGATCCTTAGTTATATAGTGTACATGTTTGGAATTTCAAAAGTAATATCAAACCTTGTTGAAAACACAGTTTTTTTATAATGAAATAAATACAATGTTTAAAAATTTACAGCATAAATGTATCATCAAAAATAGTGTATCAGCTGCCATTATATCTTCACTGGTATGTGTAGAGTGATTTCTGTGAAATTACACATGTGAAGTCATATGTATTTATGTAAGTTGTACTTCACCAGGACATCATACAAAGCAATAAACACCTGGTGACACATAGTGCCACCATGTGGATGAGGATCACCTGTGGAGAGGTCCCAGAAACCTCGTTCAGCCTTTAGGCCATATTTAGGGCCACCGGGAAAAGCCCGGAAGGGGGGGGGGGGGGGGGGAGGGGCTTTAAAATAACTAAAAATTACATCCCACATGGGGCCGAGAAGCATAATGTCAATTATATAAATATATATATATATATATATGTAAAACGGGTGTACACTCAAAACTCAAGCTCTGGAACACCGCTAAAATTCAGAAGTGGACGAACAACCAGAAAATTCCACTGGGTGTGCAGCCAGTTAACGCAAAGAAGAAGTAAATATATATAGATGTATAAAATGATACAAATGAGATTAACTAGAAATGATATAAACGTAAATAAGGTTAAAATCAATACCAATATTTTATTAACAGTCCTTTTTAAATAAAAATCAAGTTTTGGTGGTAAAATTGACATATATTGAGTAAAAACACAGCTTACTAAGAAATATGCATACTCCTAAACAGAATCAACTAAAATATGTATAGATACTCTAACAGGTAGAGTTTTGTCCAAGTTAGATGGAAGTATGGAGACATTTACAGACCATAAACCAAGGGTTTCGCGGCAAAAGAGAAATTAGCGAGAGAATGAAAGTGGCTGTTTTACTGCTTACTTATGTGCTAGTCCTAACTTACGGGTGTGAGTCTTGTGCAATGACAACTGCTCACCGAAGCCAGCTTTGTGCCTCAGATAGGAGAAAGGCGGTCCATGTGGCAAAACGGGACAAAGTTCGCAGCCCGACAATGTGTGTCTTAATAATGAAACCCATGCCTTACAGACTTGAGTGGATCAGTCATATTTTCAATGGTTTGGGATGACATCTGGGACTGACAGGGGACTGCAATGGAACAAAGCCAAAAGGAAAACTGATGATAGAGAAATCTGATGATCTCTCTAGCAAACCTCTACACCCCAGGGCAGAAGAAGAGGATCAATTAAGTCAATAAGTAAGATGGAAGTATGGTAGAGTATTTAGCATATTGTTTTCTCACAGTTAGATGGAATTATGGTACAGTAACGTACTATAAGGGATCGCTGTAATGTAGCGGCTAGACGCTCGTTGCGGATCAGAAGGTCATGGGTTCTTCGTTCCCTGGCGGAGCCTGACTTTTTTCAGAAATGACCTTGACTCCCAGGTCGAAACAGCCTTGAGTGGGTACCAGGTGCAGTCCCAGGAAGTAAAGGCGGCTGGCGTGATGCTGACCACATCACCCATCTTGTGCCGATTGGTCCATAAAAATATAGGTCTAGCCCTATATGCCGTATATGCCTAATGGCATGGAAAAGGGACCTTTACTTTGTTTTTTAAAAATGTACTATAATGTTTTCTCAGTAGATGTTCCTACTTATAGAAATACTAGCACAAATGACCATGGGTTGAGTTGAGTCAAGAATTCACATCACAGCACTCGGGGCATTCCCATATGCGCTCCGTCCCCATCCTCAGCCGTCAGCGCAGAGTTCCAATACTAATGGTGCTACGGTCGTAGTCTGGTTGTATATAGGTCGTATGACCATGATTAACACATGACAAATACTGACATGTGAAACAATAAGCAATGCAATTCTACTAGATGCTGTCACCAAAATTGCACAAGATGTAGTTTGTCATAAAAAAACAAAATGTCTGAATGATAAAGGTAACCTCTTAGAATACCCCATGTAATCATAAAAGTCAAAGGTCACCCCTGATGTATGTATAAATTTATGTATAAATTTAGCATTGCAATTGTATGCCGATGTTTCTTTTGCTGAAATGTTAATACATTTTTGGCAGACCCTTCTCTTCTGCCTTTCTATCCCCCAATGCAGACTCTACATAAACTGTGTAGATGACACATGCACACAAAAAGCTTATAAGCATAGCAAAACAAAAATTAATTTTAAAATAGTTTGTGTATAAAAATGTTACTACAACCTTTTAAAACCATAAATAAAATGATTAAACCAAATATTAAATAAAAGAATAAATAAAAAAAAACTGTACACAAAAGGGAGATGAATGGTCGTATACCAAGAGGCAGACCTAGAAGAATTTGGAGAGATAATGTCCAGACAGACCTGCAAACACTTGGAATCACCAACTGGAAAGAGTCAGCAAACCAGAGAGATTAATGGAGGCAGGTGATATCTGCAGCAATGAACCTCAAGGGCCTGGAATGCTGAAGAAGAAGAGGAAGAAGAATAATTAAAAAATAAAAAATATAAATAAGATGTGAAAATCTCACACATGTCCTTCAAATGATGTCCTTCAAATGATGTCTTTAAGAGCCTATAAAACAGTTATTTTCTTAGCAATTGTGCGAAATTAAATTTTTTCCCGTTTTTAATGCTAAAACTTTAAATGTGAAACTATCAGTCTGTTCCGGGGGATATGCTGTTTTCTGTTTGCTGTTGTTTCTACACAGACTTTTCTGAAGATTTGTCTAATGTTTTGTCTACAGAAGATCCGTCTTTGCTATCAGCCTTTTTAAAGATGGATCTTTTGAAAACTGCAGACTTTCTGTCAGCATCCATAAGGTCTTCAGTAGAGCCTGGCGTATACTGAATTAAACAATTATACACATTTGGTGCTGACCTGCTGTCACTGTTCTCCTTCCGAGCATATAAACTGAGTATATAGTTGCCTTTTTTGGGCAAAGAAATGGTAAATTTGATAATTCCATTTGGTTCAGAAGTCTGAAGAACATAGTCCCTGTTATCCTCGTGTGGTTCTCGAAGGAACTGGTATGAAAGAACAACATCTGTAGGGATTTTCACCTCAAATGAGGTTGTGTTTGTTTTATCGAGAATGATTTTGGCTTCTTTCTGTGAAATTACCTGCAAACCCATCTCTGCAAAGCCAGATGTTGGGCCACATTTAACTCGCTTATTTGCAGACAAAGACAATGACTTGGGTAAATCAACAAGAGTGGACACTTTGGTGCAGTTAATGAGATATTTACAAGCATGAGACAGAGTTGCACTGTCGGCTCCTTTTGGCCGGGCAAATATATCTAGCCCATACTGGCCTGGCTGAGGCAATGACACATGCACCGACAACACAGAACCCTGACTTGATAAGTTCAAATAGTGATCTAAAACTTTGCTCTCGACATGATTCATTCTCAACTTGGCAACAAATTGAAATGGCTGTGGAGTTTGAAACTTTAGCTCAAACTGATCTTCCACTGTTAACATACCGGCTTTTTCCATCTCAAATTCTGATGCAGGTGAAATCACAGGTACAATTCCAAAATGTCTTTGTGCTTTTTTAGGACCCCACTCACCTGGTGCACAGTTCGGAAGTGGGTGCATTGTGCCAGATAAACTCTCACAAACTATCTTAAACTTGCATGCACATTTCAGTTTGAATGGAGCAATATTTGCATTATCGTCTTCAACACGACCGCTGTTGTCAATTTTATTTGCAAAGATTTCCATAAAATACAGGCCAGATGTGGGTACGTGAACACTGAAAGTCACTGTGTTGTCGACCATTGTCTCAAAAACATACCGCTCCAGAAGACTGCCTTTATACGTCTGCTCTTTAGATCTCTCTTTATCTGCAAACCGAAGCTGGTAAAAAAACACTAGATCATTTTCGTTTTCCTCAGGGACGCGTATAGTGATCCTAGCGCCACCTTTGCTGTCTGTCTTGATCACAGCTTTCTTATGCCCGTCAAAACGCATCTTATAATGAAAGAAGACTGATCTGCAAAAGACAATCAAAGGAATTTATTTTTCAACACTGTACAAGCAAAAAAAAAGGTAAACAACTTTTTCCACAACTTAAGGCTAACTGGCAAATGGTGCCAGCCTCGCCATTTTACAGACCAGTCAACATGTAGTGGCTGATGCAAATAGGGAGTGATTACATTCATGGCTGATGACAAAGAGTGATTAGTGATTAGAAAGGATTATCACAGCACTCTGGACAGATTCATAGGTGCTCCGATCTCCTCCTCAAAAGCTCCACAAGTGTAAAACGACCGATGATGCCTGTTCTATGTTGGTTAATGAAACGTGTTGCCCCTTTAGTGAAATGTTCATTTCTTGCAGCTCCAGTCTGCACCCCCATGTCCATCAGTCTAGTCATGTCCTTTGTCGTGCTCCTTGGTACGGTAAGTGCAGCGCATGGCAGTGATAACATCTCTTCTGTCCAGTACTGGGCCAGCCATAGCAACCGCAGTGTGATGACAAGGAGTGCTAAATACAACATAAAATGTGACCAGAAACCTCAGCTGAGGGAATGATAAAGACACACAAATACAACAGACTGTTTCAAAAGTCTTTAACAGCGGAAAACTAAATACAACACACAATATGACTGGAAAACTCAGTGAACAAGTCATGCACTTAATCTCTGTTGTCTTGTCCATTTAGTTTTCCAATCAGAGTTTGTTGTTTTTAGTAATCTGGTTAGTTGCGTATCCTTTACAGGACGTTGCAGAACCAACCCCAGCAGCCCCTGGCTGTTGTGTGGTTTTTCTAGGCAAATTTACGTCCCGTAGTTTGCCACTGCTTTCTGGACGGTCAGCTTTCTTGATACCACTGTAGAAACCAATGCAAGGCACATGGCCCGCAGCTGGGATCGAACCAGGCATCCTGGCATTACGAAGCGTTCACATCGACTTAGCCACATAGCCAACTATTAAGTAATCTGCTGACACAGATTTTGGTCGAAACAATCAGCTGCATTCTAGTTGCATTTTTATGTTGTATTTAGCATTATATATGATGGATGATATGGTCACTATCATGCTGGCCATCTTTACTTCCCACAACATTTCCTGGTGCCTATTTTTCATAATGGAAAAAAAAAGTTTGTCGTGTATCCTTTACAGGAAGTTGCAGAACCAACTTCAGCATTTCTTGGCTTTTTTGTGGCTACACTAGGCAATTTTATGCTCAGATGTTTGCCAGTGCTTGCTGAATAGTCGACTCACAATATCTCAGTTCCAGCCAAATCACCCACAGCTGGCAACGAACCCAGTACCTGGTAACAATCATGGCATGTGTGTACAGCTGATTCTGAAGCCAGCGGAAGGCAGCAGTGACTGCCTTCACCTCCATTCTCAAATAGATGTTGTTACCATGACACAACCGCTGACCAAATAAAAGGCATTTCATGTGATAAAACAGCTCCCAGGGCTACACCAAGCACTAAACTCATTAGCGCAGTAGTGATATTGAATCCCAAGGTGGTAATAACAACCTTACAAACAGACCCTTTTCAACACCTTCAGGTGTATTGTACATATTTGGCTAGACCTGCTGGAACTTGGTGGGTAATGTGCTCAATAATATACCGACCACCTTTACTTCCAAGGACTTTATCTGGTACCCGTTTAAGGCTGGGTTGACCCGAGAAATAACGACTAAGCTAAACAACAAAACCCTGTCCCCTGCACCTTGTTGGCCAGCTCACCTGACAAATGGCAACTCTTCAAACTGTTCAAGAGTGATAGGAGATTCCAGGAGTTGCCAGTTTGGGTCTTGAGGCCAAAATTCTAGTATAAACTCATCAGGATCAGTCATGAAATAGTGGTCGTCATACTGGTATCGAATGTTGTCATTGCCCTTGCTTTTCTCCTCTTTGTCTTTACTGAGCACAAGATGTCTGGATGCAAATTAAAAACACATTTGCATATTTTCTTTTTTAAATTAAAAAAGATATTTTTCCTTCTGCTTTTTCTTAGTGTTCAATTATCTGTAAACTCTGGGGGAAGTTCTGGATGTCTGTCTAGCCCCGGGACTTTTGCCTTGATCTCAAACTTGAGTTTTGCGTGCATATCCATTTTACAGATCTGGCTTTTTTTGTATGCTGACTCTAGTTCCTTGCCTCTCAGGCAGATACATTCTGACTCTGAAAGAAACACCCCTAATTAGTCGCCTCCTAGGACATGCTTGTTAGGGAGGCAGTGGGTCTATTATTTGTTCTCCAAAATGGAGCCCTGGAAACCACACAGATAATTGTTTCATTCTTCTTCTTCTTCTTCTTCTTCTTCTTCTTCTTCTTCTTCTTCGTGCTCACCAGCTGTAAACTCTGGCGGAAAGTTCTGGTTGTTCATCCACTTCTAGACTGCAGTCCTGTTCCAGAGCCTAATGGATGCGTGGAAATCTGTTTGACAGATCTGACTCATTTGTATGCAGACTGCTGGTTCCTTGCCTCTCAGGCAGACACACTCCGACTTAGAAGAAAGCTCCCAATAAGTCGACTCTTACAACATGCTTTTGGGTAGGCAGTGGGTCTATTCTTGTTTTCCCTATAAAAGGCCTCCGAACCCGCACAGGGAAGTTGTTTAATTGAAAATAAATAATACCCAAGAATATGTCCTAACATAAATTTCCCTCAGAAGATGTACATGTGTTGTGCCTGTTTACAGCAAGGTTGCTGTGTTGGCCAACACATCCTACTTCTGCAGGCAATAAATAAAAATAAGTGACGAAGCTTTTTCACTCTTGTTACTTCAGGAATATGATGCCAGACCCATATTTTTATGGACCAATTATCACTTGATGAGTGGGTCATGTGATCAACATCACGGCAGCCATCATTAATTTTCTATGAATCCAAACCCCAGACAATGAGGCAGGAAGGTAAACATCTAGCCGTCATCTATCCTCCATCTTGTATCTTCCATCTTCTGTTTTCCATCATAAATCTTCAACCTTCTATCTTGCAAATTTTGTAATATGCAGATTACATCAATTTCTTGTTAAAAACAAATCAAAGAGTGGCCACACATTTTTATTAAAAGAGTAATTTCCGCCTGAGGTTATATTATATTTTTCTTGTTTGTTCAAGAACTTCTATTGCAGGTTATTGCCATGTTGTTAATCAATGTCTGTAGGACAATCAGACAGTTACTGGTGCCATCAGAATTGAAACTCTTCACTTGCTGCTGAAGATGGGGACAGGGTGCTTATGGGAGTGCACTGAGTGCTATGATGTAAATTCTCAATTCAACATTCAAAGGTGTCTGTAGGGTGAGTCATTGATCTGTGCTAAAGTGGCTGAGCCATTTGCCTTGAGCTCTGAAAGTTGTGGATTTACTTCCAGACTCGGTGGTCCATGACAGAAACTACTCACCCCACGTTTAATGAATCTTTCAGTGTATGGATCTGCTGTCTGTTCTGTTGCGTTGTGCATGTGATTCCACAGAGCCTTCAACATGTCCACTTTATCATTCTATCACTGTGAAGCACCATTTACCTGACAAATCAGTTTAACCCTAATTCATTATGTTCTGTGACCTGACCTGGAAATGATTGACTCTGTCACACAGTTATTATGTAGCACATCTGTAGTAACCTAATTTACAGTTTCTTTCTCATCATCATCATCTTCTTTTTCTTCTTCTGTATTCATCCAAAGAGGTCATAGCTTTGTGCCAGCTTACAATATGGCTGTGATATCTGTGCATTCCAGCTGATGAATCTTTTGGCCAAGAGAAACACCGGTGCAAGCCAAACTTTATGGGTCGCTGAGTGAATTACAACAAACAGTGAAATTTATACTAGAGAAAACATTGCAGATATAGACAATCTATTTCAAGCTGATGAAAGAAGAAGAAGAAGAAGAAGAAGAAGAAACTGACAAATCTGACTTCTAGAGGCATTTGTTGTTTGGCTTAGCCTTCCCAGAATTAAAAGTTTATACTCACAAAATGTATTTTTTTATCTTCTGTTCTTACCTGGCACCCCAGTTACACTGAATCAACCTCCAGTCTCCGGCAATGAAAACTGCATTCCACGTGTTCTGGAATGTTCCAGGTATAATTTTCATGCCAGGTTCGTAGCCAACACTCTTAGAGTGGCCCTTTATTTCCACACAGTGCAGGCCAGCATAGCTGAAAGATGGCAATGTGGAAAATAGTGAAATGATAACCAAACTAACATTTCTAACTGAATGTATCAATACACTAGTTCTCTGTATACAGTTTAACAAAAAAATCTACAATTCACAATGTTCTTTGATGTTTTCTGCAAGACTGTCTCCATAAATTCCTAGTGTGGGTTCTGGGTCCCATTCATTCATTCATTCAGTAGCATGTCCCTCGCGGAACCTCGCTGCCATAACAACCCTCCGGAAAACCTTCCTATCATGAGCAAGATGTCCTGCGTCTGATACACCCATCTGGAGATCATCTGCCACATCCTGCACCCATCTTCTCCTTGGCCTTCCTCTTCCTCTCTTCCCAGGCATATACCCCTCCATTATTGTTCTCTCTAGACCTCCATGACGTTTCAAGTGACCAAAATATTTCAATTTTCTTTGTTTTATTGTCTTTACTAGCCAACCCTCTTCAATATTCAGCTCTTGAAGTATGGATGCATTTGTTCTTTTCTTTACCCAAGATATTCTTAGAACCTGTCTGTAACATTTATATTCAAATGCATTTATGCGCTGTTTCCGCTTGTTTAGTAAGTGTCCAGGTCTCACAGGCGTATGTTGCAATGGGAAAGATGCATGCTCTTAAAAATCTGACCTTTGTAATTCTATCTGTACAATTCCATAATTTATTCAGTTGTTTTAGTCTTTGAAGAGCAATTGATAGTCGCCGTTTAATTTCTTTCATTGTGTCACCATTGTTGGTAACCAGTGACCCAAGATATTCGAAATTTTCCACCACTTCCAATCTTTCCTCATTAACATATATTTCCTTCTCCATGGCAGTTTTGTTTGTATGCATTATCTTTGTTTTTGCTGTGTTAAGAAATAAGTTATGATTTTCACTATTTCTTTGGAGTGAGGTTAATAAGTCTGGGTCCCATAGCGGGGGGAAAATGGAACACAACCAAAAACAAAATTGCAGATAGAGAAGTATAGCGATTTTTCTGGGAAATCTTTATCTATATTCCAGGGTAGAAGAGCACTGACTAAGTAAGTAAGTTTTATTATTTGACGTTGCTTAAAACAAAAATCATCATTTCCTGCCCGGTGGCTCATCATTCCACAAGTATATTTCTTTGCATGCCTAAAAGGCTCTGATGCTTGGTATTCTTTAACATTCTGTTTATATCTTTACAACATGAATGTCTACAACCAACCTGCATAACCTCATGAATAAGACATGGTACGTCTCTGTTCCAAATTTGATGCCTCTGAGAAGTCCCAAAGGGGTGTCAGCATCCAGGTTATCTGCAAACTCCATCACATTGAGGTCTTTGACACAGATCCAGCGATATATTGCCCTGTGGAAGTCAGAATGATCAAACTGAATTATGATTCTGACAGTTAAGAATTTCAAAAATTAAAGCAGGCAAACTAAAAGGTGAAGACAGATCAAAGCAGGGGATACCATAAACTGCTTATGTTCATTGCAAGGGGTGTCAGGCCCTGGAGGAATCAGGTCTCATGAGCTCCCACTCTTCAAATTTCTAAGGGAGCTAAGATGCTCCACAACCCTCCAACCATATATATGTATATATCAGTACAAACCCGATGAAGAAAACTCACCGGGGATGAAAGGAATGGTTCTTGTTATCCAAAATTGCTCTTATCCAGATAAGAGTTCAAGCAAGAAAAATTGCAGGGGATAAACAAATTATTTTTCACAACCGAAATTTGTCACATCCGGGACTGCCTTAAGTGGTCTGCAATCTGTCTCTGTGTGTGTAAAGGGGGAGGGGAGGGGGGGGGAGGTAAAAGAGAGATGGAGAGAGAAAGAGAGAGAGAGAGAGAGAGAGAGAGAGAGAGAGAGAGAGAGAGAGAGAGAGAGAGAGAGAGAGACCATAACAAGGTTTAAGTCCCTTGAGCCACCACCTCTCCCCCCCCCCCCCCCCCCCCCCCCCACACCTCATAATACTAAGTGATTTCAGAGACTAAAACCTCACCAAATGTGCCTGGGTCTCAGCTGGTTTCGGTTCTTTGCGGTAAGTAAGTGAAGTGAATTACCATTCGCACACTGTTGGTGTATTGGGTAGAGGGTAAGTAAGTGAATTACCATTTGTACACTGTTGGTGTATTGGGTAGAGGGTAAGTAAGTGAATTACCATTTGTACACTGTTGGTGTATTGGGTAGAGGGTAAGTAAGTGAATTACCATTTGTACACTGTTGGTGTATTGGGTAGAGGGTAAATAAGTGAATTACCATTTGTACACTGTTGGTGTATTGGGTAGAGGGTAAGTAAGTGAATTACCATTTGTACACTGTTGGTGTATTGGGTAGAGGGTAAGTAAGTGAATTACCATCTGTACACTTGTAGCACAGCTCTCTTCTTCGTTGCGTATGTTGATGTCACACCCAGGTTCGTCCTTAGGTTTGCTACAGGAGGAGTCGATTGGAAGATTATAGACGAGGAGAAAGATGGTTGTGTCGATAGTGGTTATGATGATGATGTCTTGCTAGCTGCATGCTTCTCACGTGACTCTGGTGCTTGTATAATAAAATGCCTGGAAACAACAGTTCTTGTCTATACTGTCTTTATTGTGATATTTTAACAATGTCACAAATACATCAATGATATTCTGAATAGCGCTGTGTTCTCTCTATGGTTACGTAATGTTAAGGTCGCGTTGTGTTCTTCATCTCTGGTTACTTAGCTTCTAGTGTCTCTAACTGCCACCTGGCTTCTAGTGCTGTTTGGTACTAACGTCTTGAGCGTTGACCCTAACATCTCTTAGTGTTCCTAATATGTCTCTGTTCTCAATGGATCCATGTATCTTGTGTGTCGTATCTGTAGCTCGATGTCTCGTGTCATGTCTGCACTCCAGTGACTGTCTTTGAAGTTCAATATGTGACTGGTTCCACTGCTTCCAATGTTGAGCTGGCATCGCGGATCATTCAGACTAGTCGCTCGTCCTCTGAGTCTCAAAGACTAAAGGCTTCTAGTGTTGGGCTAACATCTTTACCACTGAAGGCTGTCTTGAGATCCCATGTGACTGGCCTCTCCTCTCTTGAGTCTTGTGGACTGAAGAATTTTTAAAGTGCTTTGTTACTCGCTATTTATACTTGGATGCTGGAATGCTAGGTATTTGTTTTCTTCTCGCTTTGTCCGCTTCTAGAATATTCTAGTACGTCTAAACTTGTTTACTATCTACGTTCTCACATGGGATTTGCTAATTATATCTCGATTGCATCAGATTTCATCATCCTATTCTACGCAGATATAGTAGTTAAACTGACAATTGAGGTCATAGAAGCTTCTAGAAAAAACAAGGACAATTGTGTTTGCTTTGATAGGGCACGTCAACAAGGTATTCACTAGTACGACAATGTTGGGTCACATGATGAAAAGAATGCATTTCAAAACTTCTAGAAAGAAGGCCAAGGCCAGACAACATCAGTTTGATTCAATAGCTTGTTTTGGCGAGAAAAGAAGATTCTGGAAAAGGGAATGTCAAGGCTGCCAAAACTTGTTGATTTTCAGTACACCATAACTCTGCGTAATAACCCACTTCCTTCAAACAAGTAATGACTTAACTGTGTTACACACTGTTGGTGTATTGGGTAGAGGGTAAGTAAGTGAATTACCCTTTGTACACTGTTGGTGTATTGGGTAGATGGTAAGTAAGTGAATTATCATTTGTACACTGTTGGTGTATTGGGTAGAGGGTAAGTAAGTGAATTACCATCTGTACACTGTTGGTGTATTGGGTAGAGGGTAAGTAAGTGAATTACCATCTGTACACTGTTGGTGTATTGGGTAGAGGGTAAGTAAGTGAATTACCATCTGTACACCGTTGGTGTATTGGGTAGAGGGTAAGTAAGTGAATTACCATTTGTACACTGTTGGTGTATTGGGTAGAGGGTAAGTAAAGTAAAGGATCCTTTTCCAGGCCTTCAAGCGAATTGGGCATACAGGGCTAGACCTATATTTTATAGACCAATTGGCACTTAAGAGGTGATGTGGACAAAATCATACCGCTGCCTTTACTTCCCAGAACTTTACCTGGTACCCATTTAAGGCTGGATCGACCTAGGAGTTTGAATCATTTTTGAAAAAGTCTGGCTCCATCAGGTCCGGAACTCACAACTTTTGAAACGCAGGTGAGCGTCTAACCACTATGCCATGTTGGCTCCCTGGTACATGGTGCTATACTTATATTTTTATGGCAGGGCTATTTAACCAAGTTTACTGAAGGACCAACATTTTGAAAATGTGGATTGTCATGGACCAGAGATCCGATCTCCAACATAGAAAGATCATTAATACAATACAGTTGGCAATGATCCGTGGGCCACTTGCTAGGCCTCTGCAGGCCAGATTTGGCCCACGGGCCATCAGATGAATAGCCCAGTTTTATGGTTTCAGTTGCTGTGATAGCAAAATATTAGAATAGTCCCACTTCCTGAACATGTTTTATTCTCTCAGGTGGGTGTCCATTGGTATGGAAGCTATACAAACATCTCACCTGACTTTCTCCAGGTCTGTCAGCAGATCTTCTGTCAACTGCCTCACCAGGTCGGTATATGTCAGCTGTTCACTCTCTGCAACCTGTCAGAGAGATTAGGACATAAGCCACCCAGTGACATTCCTCTTTCTTTCTAATTAACAGGCTTTTTCTTCTAAACGCACACTGGTGGTAAACTCTGGCAGAAAGTTCTGGCTGTTCATTCGCTTCTGAACTTTGATCCTGTTCTAAAACTTGAGTTTTGCATACACATCCCTTTTACAGATCTGGCTTAATCCAATGCAGATTGTTGGTTCCTCGCCTCTCAGGTATATGCACCCCCACTCCGAAGGATGTAAAGTTAACAGTCAAGGATCATTATAAGTCCAAAGCAAATAAGATCATTTGGGTATGAAAGTGATGGGATTTAATCAAAACAAGATTACAGCAGTATGAGATGAGTTGATCATTTCCTTTCTTATTCGTTTGAGGCTGCCTTTTAATGGAGTGAGAAAGTGAGATTTGAACTGCTGGTTTGCCGTCCAGATTGAAATATTGCAATCTCAGTGTGGTCAAACTTTCAGGTAGTGTGTCCACAAGGGAAAAGTGGAAGGAAGACCGAACAACCAAAAGCAGTATGTGGCAGGAAACAATTACTGACATTTCTCCACAAACTGGGGACACAGCCCAAACTATTGTGTTGACTAGTAGCTTTCAGTACCATTTAATGAGTACAATAAATATATCTGGTGAAAATGACATCAATTATGAGTTATTATTTATGAATTGGCACTGCCCTAACCTCTCCCAGCAAAGACTGTGGATCTGGCCCAGGGGATCCACATTGCGAGAGAAGCTATGGAGGACCGGTGGCAACCTTAAACGCACAATCCTATTTTTGACCCAGACGGGACTTAATGTGTAGCATGACTGATGTCGAACGCAGAAGAAGAAGAAGAAGAAAATGAATTGGCATCATAGGACTTAGGACGTTTCCATAATTGTTCTGCCCCCATTTTCAGCAGCAAGCGCACAGTTCTATTCTGATTGTACCGGTTGCATTCATGAAAATGACTTCTTTCAGTGCAAATAATAGGAAACCAATTGTGTACTATCATGTGTTGACCATCACAGCATTTCTTAATCACACTGGTCAGCAGGGTTCCGCAAAGTAGAACTTGACATAACCTTTATGGGCGCCCTAATTAGGATGCCACTCTTTGAGCCACAAGCGTGTTCACACCTTCATGTAATAGCCTAGAGGGGAAGAACAGGCACCAGTTATGTCACGGCAGTGAAGGGGCAGGAGAATACTTGCAGGGGATCGATGACCTCTAACTTGGACTATGTAGATCAGTGTTCTTCAAACCCTGGGCTGCGACCCATTGGTTGGCCATGGAAAAGTCCAGGTGGGCCAGCTAAAAAATCTGCTTAATCATGTAGAACAGTGTTTTTTAACCCCTGGGCTGTGACCCATTGGTTGGCCATGGAAAAGTCCAGGTGGGCCAGCTAAAAAATCTAATTAATCATGTAGACCAGTGTTCTTTAACCCGTGGGCTGCGGCCTATTGGTTGGCCATGTTGAAAAGTCCAGGTGGGCCACCTAAAAAAATATGCTTACTCATATAATGAAGTAGGGTTGGGTTTTTTTCTCTTCCACTCTGTAGGATTAACAATCCAAGAACTTCCTGTTTGCACGAACAGACTTTATCAGGCATGTCAATAATCTTCTTCTTCTTTCGTTCGCATGAAATAAATTATCTATATCTGCAAAGCCGTCTCTTGTATGAATTTCACTGTCTTTTGTAATTCACTAAGCGGCCCGTAAAGTTTGACTTCCACAAGTGTCTCTTTTGTCCAAATGTTTTGCCTGAAAGCGTTGAATCTGGGACAGTCTTGAAGGATGTGATCTGTTGTTTCAGGTGCCAGTCCACAAGTACACATGGCTGATTGGCCAATCTTAAATTTGTTGTACATGTGGGAGCGAAGTCTATTGTGCCCTGTTCTAAGGCGAAGGATAATAACTTGCTCTGGTCTGTCCATAATATGGTAATTATCTTGTGCCAGTTTCGGTGGCATTCTGATTGATTTGATCATTCTCTTCTTCTGTTGATAAGAGACTGGTATGTCAGGTTGTTCTTCAGTTGCACCTTCCTTAGCTAGTTTATCAGCTTTTTTGTTTCCGGGAACTCCACAGTGGGAAGGTATCCACTGCATTACTAATTTAATGTCAATAATAAAAACCAAACAAAGAAATCAAATGGATGTTATTTCAGCACTTCATACCAGCGACATATATTAAATTGTTCAACCTCTAACCAGCAGCAGATGTCACATTAGCTGAAAATTTTATGTTAATGTCATTGAATTACACAAGTAAACTGCTAAATAAATTGTTTCCATTGTTCAGTTAGCTGTCAGGTGGTCTGAAAACAATTTCCCTTGTTTTGGTGGCCCCAGATGTGCAAAAGGTTGTGGAACCCTGATTTAGACCAGGCATGTCAAACAGGTGACCCTTTGCAGGCAATAATTTCTATTAAATGACTTGAATTAGCTATTGTATGTGGCTCTTGTGAAAACAGATACATGGGACCCTTGGGGATCCTCAGTTTGGCATGCTTGATGTAGACAGTCATCGTTAACGATGATGATGATGATGATGGTGATGATGATGATGATGATGCTGATGATGATGATAAGGTAACTATCTAAGCATACTGGATATAAAAAATATGGTAAATGGATTACCTTGATTACTTGCTTATCTATAGACTGAAACACAGAGGTGTCCGAATAGTTAAAGACGATGATGATAATAAAGCAAATACCTAAGCTTATTGGTAGACAAAAGTGTACATGGTATATGGATTACCTTGATGACTTGCTCATCTATGGACTGAAACACGGAGGTGTCCGGAAACAAATCTTCTTTCCGACAAGAAGGGACTTTAGGTGGGGGAGGAGCTGCCACGGATGGCAAAGGGAGAATTTCCAATACTTCATCAATGTTTCCCTTATCTCGCCTGATGTTGGCGCCATTTTCAGCTGAAACTGGTTCCTAGAAGAATGAACACAGGCAATCACTTTTAGTTTAACAATGTAGCTAGATGACTGTTGGTGTAGCAGTGTAGCTAGAAAACTGTTGGTGTAGCAGTGTCATTGTGTTACTGTTAGTGGATCTGAAGAACCTTTAGTGTAACAATGTAGCTAGATGTATTGACTTATACCTTAGACTCGCGTATAGACTTTAAACGGTAAACTGTTACTGTTTCCGTAATAAAATAATTATCACATCCGCCAAAGGTCCTGGGTTCAAGCCCCAGCGGATTATTTTTTTGGGGGGTGGGGGGGGGGGGGGTCCTCTGTGGCAAAGTGGTCAAGCCGTTCATGGGTTCATTTCACGGCTGCGCCGTTCAGCTCACGAGTGCAGTTTTTACGGAGATCCCTGGGGATCGTTGCCGGAGCTACGGAGTTCGTTCACTGTATTACACTCTCGGCAGGTGGTAAGCCATTCTGCAGAGATAGACCCAGTGATAAAGGATAAAATACGGTGCAATGTAGTCGGTCCTTTTTTAAATTTAACCTTTAACCCACAGATATAAAGCAGTCAATTCAAGAAAAAAAATTTAGACCTTAATTTACATAAAGTTAGGTTAGTTGCGTGTCCTTTCAGGATGTTGCAGAACAAACCCCAACAGCCCCTGGCTGCTGTGTGGTTTTCTAGGCAAATTTACGTCCAGTAGTTTGCCATTGGCCCTGGACGGTCGGCTTTCTTGATACCACTGTCGAAACCAACGCAAGGCGCAAGGTCCCCAGCTGAGATCGAACCCGGCACCCCGGCATTACGAAGCATTCGCATCGATTTAGCCACAGAGCCGACCTACATAAAGTAGACAGTAAAATTATATTATAGATAAGCTTGACTGATTTAGTCCCAAATAACACATCATGTGAAATGGGGTAATACCCATGTGTACCAAACAATCAATGGAGTTGCCAGCTTTTAGCTGAATCATACTTCAGAAATCTGGCTAGTTATTCAAATGCCCCAACTGGGTATATGTTGGCTATATCTGTATCGGCTAAATATACTGGTACTTAACTGGTTACACTATAAATTCACTTACTGACAGCAAATAGTCAATGTTCACTATAGACGACCCAAACATGTAACAACTATCAGAGACACCCGCGTTTAGACAGAACCATAAAAGTGGTTCTAGTTGTGTTCAGCAAATGAGGTTAATAAAACTCACCTTAGCCATTTCTTTTGCCAGTTCAGCTTTTAACTCTTCTTGTTCTTTGGCCAACATTTCCAGCATAACCTGGCTTTGTTTCTTCACCAACTCGGCAGTCTGTTCTTGCTCTTTCTGTCGCAGACGTAGTGTCATTGTTTTCTTAATGTTTTGTTTCTTTGATTTCATTGTCTCTGCCAGATCCTTCTTTTCATTCTCAAACTCTATAGGCATCATCTAGAACCGTTTATAACACATATTTAAGTAATATGATGCTCTATGGCTATTTAAAAATGTGTTTTTATGTTTTATTGTATGACAATTAACGTACCATTACAAGTTTTTTCAAAGGAACTCTTGTGTAACCTAGCCTTAAATCGTGTCAAAGGTTACTGCCCACACATCAGGTTGGCGTCTCCTTTAGACAGGATTTGGTAGTTCTTTGGAGACTAAGGAGGTTACGGAACTGGGAAGGTCATGAGACCGGGGAGACCCTGTGACTAGTGTGACCATGAAATTTGGAAAATCCTGGCATGGACAAGACACTACAGCTTGAGACACATGTCAGACAAGGAAGACAAGACACCTGGGAGAGGCTGAGACTGGGGAAACTTTGAGATCAGCCAGACAGTGTCTTCCCTTGTGGGTTCCAGGGTCCCAGTGTGGGAGAAAACCAGAACTGCCTCCCCTACAAGCATATCATAAAAGTCGATTAACTGGAGTTTTCTGAAAAGTCAGAGCGCATCTGCCTGTGAGGCAAGGAACCAGCAGTCTGCATACAAGGAACAAAGGGTCTGCATACAAATAGGCCAGATCTGTAAAACGGAGGTGCATGCAACACTCAGGTTTTGAAACAAGACTAATGTCTAGGAGTGGAAAGCAGAGGTAACTCGTGTTATAAATGTAACTACAGGATTCCTTCTCAAGCCATAAGTAGGACTGAATATTTTGTACTTGTTTTGTATATGGCATCTTTTCTTACATATCAACACTCGATGGAGAATCGGGTCAGTATCATTCCTGCCACCTTTACTTCCCAGATAATGTCCGGGTGCCAGCGTTAAGCTGGAGGGACTTGGGAGTCCAGGTAAATAGGGTTAAAAAAAACCTGACTTGAAGGAGATTTGAGCAAACCATCTCTGGTTGACATACAAACCTGTTAGCCTTTGCACCACCGTTCGCTCCCTCCCCCCTCCTCCCTCACACATTTTCCCCTCGTGTTGTATACTGCCACTTTACTCCACTCTCCCTCCCCCCCCCCCCACCACCCCACCAACCAGTTTAACATTTACATTCAATAAAAATGTTTGTTTTCTTTCCATTTCATCTTCTGTCCTTTCATTATGTGTCTTCTGTTAAATAAATATTTGTGAAGACCAAGTCCCCATCTCTCCACACACGTGTCTTAGATTCTGACACCTGTGGCTCCCACACCTAAAGGTCAGCGTCCTGTCCCACACAATCAGTAAACAACAATTTCCGACAACTTCTCTATTGACCCCGGCACACTTTTATTTTATGTTTTGTTTTAAACTTGTTTGTACCCCAACTGTGTTAGCTATAGTTTGTTTTGTTTGTTTATCTGTTAATTGTGTTACATATGTGTATCTGTTTTTATATCATGTTGTGTGTGTGTGTGGGGGGATGTGTGGAGGTGGGAATAGGGATAGGAATGACAACATGATTGCAAAGCGGATGAGATAAGAGATTATCTTCGTGGTGTGTGTAGTTATGCAGTTGTGCAGGTGCAATGCTCTCGTAACTGACTGCTTGCAATCAGCAGACAGCTGCAATTGTGGCTGGGGACTGTTAATGCTGGCACATCTAACAGTTAGATAAAATAAGTTATCACGACAAAAATAACACTGCACACCAGTAACAAATAATAATATGAAAATAATACTAATAATATAAAATACAAATATAAAATACAAACAGAAACACATCACTAAATACACAGACTCGAAACATAAAAGTGTTACCGTTTTGTCTGTGTCTTTTATCTTCTTTTTCTTTCTGTCTATGACTTGTTCATATTTGTGTGTCAGCTCTTTCAGCTGTCGCTCCCACTCTGACTCAATCTCTTTATTGATGGCTTTGGCCTCCTTCTCCCTCTCCTCGCGAAATTCCCTGCAAGGATGATGTTATTTGCAAAAACTACTGAATGAAGAAACATGACTGTTTCAACTGACCCAGCTTTAGATGGATGCAAGGTAAAGTCTTGGGAAGTAAAGGCGACCACACGCTGACCACACCAATGGTTAGTTTGATGTTAGTCTCCCCAGACCCCATATACACACTTCTGATTAGTATTTCCTGAGCCTGTTGTCTTTTTCAGCACACCAGTGCTTTTAACACTCCAAAAACATGGAGAAACTGGGTCTAACACACAACCCCCCTAGAGAGTGCTGCAACCTATGTCACAGGCATTTTCTTGCTCAGAATGAAAACGTAAATGCAAAAAATAGCAGAAACTAAACAACAGAGCGGGACACACCCGTAATCTTCAGAAAATTGGACCAGCCCAACAAAGTTGTGAATGAAAAATGACCAACTCTGGGGAGACTAACGTCGAACTACACCACATCACCCCCTGAGTGCCGACTGGTTTATAAAATATAGTTGTAGCACTATTACACCTGTAGGTGTTGAAAATCTGGCGCAGCTAAGCAATGGTGCCTAGTTCAGTTGAAGAACAATTTTAGTCGATAGATCATCTTCTCTATACAGCAAAGCATTCAGCTCATAACTGCTCAGATCTTCTTCTCGGCAAATTTCTCATTGTGTGGCGGCTGAGGACACCAGTTCAGCATGTTTTACTATTCGTAGTTGGTGCCCTGCATGAAGTTCTTGGCTGGCTTTATTCCTAATTAATTTGCCTTTCTTACAGTCTTGTTTTACGGAACCGGTTAATGATTTCACAGAACATCAAAAACACAAACTGTTTGGTCATCTGATTAAAATGGAACATAACCACCCATCATCTAGTGCATACTACATAAGAACCGCAGGTTTACAAGTCAAGAGGCTGACCAAGAAAGAGATGGGTGGAGGCAGTCAAAAAAGACAATATAAAAATGGAACCCTCACGGCGAGTGAAATAAATATTATGCTGATCTCTTTCATTACCCAGAACATTTCTTGGTGCTGATTTTTGAACAGGTCAACAATAAAAACTGATCAATGATAAATACTGTTCTCATATCAAAGGAGATTAAATACTGACCACTTGGTAATCGCGTCAGCCCCCCCCCCCCCACCCCCCCCCCACACACACACAATCAATCCACCCTCTCCCCACATCACCAACCCGCCACAACAACCCCCACGCCCCTGAACTGTTAAATATTTAATGTTGGAACCAACTTCCAAGTAATATTCAACATAACTGTAGTGTTGATTGTTCACAAGCGACAAAGGAACTCCACACTACCTGAACATTTCATCCTCCTCTTGTCTCAGTTGTTCCTCCAACCTTTTCTGTGTCTCAAATATATGTTCCCTCTTCTGCACCTGGAGATAATCACTCACAGATTTTAAAATCACATAAAGATCAACAAATCACATAAAGATCAACAAATCACATAAAGATCAACAAATCAAATAAAGATCAACAAATGACACATAGATCAATAACTCAACTTGAGATTGATAAATCACCCAAGATCAATAAATCATCCAATGATAATTCCCCCTCCCCCCGCACCCAGATATAAATAAATTACCAACAGATAAAAAATCACATAAGATCAGTAAATCCCCAGCGATAAATAACTACTCACTACAAGATATAAAAAATCACCCAAAGATCAATACATCACCCACAGACCAATAAAACGAGATAAATAAATCATCAAATATCAGTAAATCACACATAAATCACAAAACAATAAAAACAGATCATACAAACACCAATGATCCAGCACCCAGACATCAATTAATCACCCACGGACAAATAAACCATCCAAAGATCAATAAATCACCTCAGGGTAAAAAAAAATTCTAAAGATACATAAATCACAATAGGAAAAAGAAACAGATCAAACAAACATCAGCGAATCGCCCATAGCTTAATAAATAACTCAAAGATTCAATGTGTGTGTGTGTGTGTGTGTGAGTGCGCGCGCATGCGCACGTGCGTGTGGGTGTATTTTCGTCCAAAGAAAGCACACGACTTTTTGTCCTAAAGTCACTCTGACATCAAATTGAATGACAGATGAAGTCAGAATCGCTTGGCCTGTCCTGGTCTATACGGTACAGAAGTATGTGGCATAATTGCTTGTTTGCTTGTTGTATCCCATCAGGACATCACACAAGCGATAAACACCCGATGACACAAAGTGCCACCATGCAGATGAGGATCACCGGTGGAAAGGTCCCAGAAACCCCTTTCAGCCGTTACGGCCACATTTGTGGCCCAGCTATATCTAGGGCCACCGGCAAAAGCCAGGGTGGGGAGTCAAATAACGAAAAATTGCGTCTCACAAAGGGACAACAAAGAATACATAATGTGGCATAATTCTTAAACCGCACACAATGTAGCGCTACCAGTTTAATTATTTGTTAAGGATCGAATTTTTGAATATTATTAGTGAATTTAGACTTACAAACTGCCAACTGCCACCCAGTTTCTCGGATTTACAGTCAACAAACAAATTTTTGTGCTTAAACCATTCAATGAATTCTATGACGTGTTGGAGCCACACAAGTTTTCATATGCAATTTGCTTAATCAAACGCCGCCAAACAACACACACACACCACACGCAAGATGCGCGCACGCACACACACACACACACACACACACACACACACACACACAGTGTCTGCAAATATAGGTATTCATCCTTCAGACAAAAGAAGACGAAAAAAAAAGCGTATAAAACTAGATTTATGCAGACATCAAGGGATGTAAACAGGTTTCCTTTGAATTGTAAACAAAACACGAGATGCTTCAAGGGTTACTTTTTCCGCCTGGACAAGGGGCGCAAACATTGGAAGTTTGGGGGGGGGGGGGTGGTGTTAATCCCTAGCTGAAGCTTATGAGGCTTTCTTTATGAACTAATAAAATTAATGTTTTGAATCGCAAAGAAAATATTAATATATTTAATGAAAAAATAAACTTGGGGGTGGGGTGGGGTGGGGTAGGGAGGGGGGGGGGTGGCTGTGTGTCATACAGCGTGCAGAAAAAGTTTTGTGCTGTTGCTTTCTTTTGCTAGTTGCGTAGCTTGTGTTGATGTTATACTGCGTTTTTATAGTGTCTATTCTACTCGCTCCACCATCTCTTTCTTGGTCCGTCTCTTTCTTGGTCCATCTCTTTCTTGGTCCGTCTCTTTCTTGGTCCATCTCTTTCTTGGTCCATCTCTTTCTTGGTCCGTCTCTTTCTTGGTCCGTCTCTTTCTTGGTCCATCTCTTTCTTGGTCGTCTCTTTCTTGGTCCATCTCTTTCTTGGTCCATCTCTTTCTTGGTCCATCTCTTTCTTGGTCCGTCTCTTTCTTGGTCCATCTCTTTCTTGGTCTGTCTCTTTCTTGGGCCGTCTCTTTCTTGGTCCGTCTCTTTCTTGGTCCGTCTCTTTCTTGGTCCATCTCTTTCTTGGTCCGACTCTTTCTCGGTCCGTCTCTTTCTTGGTCCGTCTCTTTCTTGGTCCGTCTCTTTCTTGGTCAGTCTCTGTCTTGGTTTGTCTCTTTCCTGGTCCGTCTCTTTCTTGGTCCGTCTCTTTCTTGGTCCGTCTCTTTCTTGATCCGTCTCTTTCTTGATCCGTCTCTTTCTTGGTCCATCTATTTCTTGGTCCGTCTCTTTCTTGGTCCGTCACTTTCTTGGTCCGTCTCTTTCTTGGTCCGTCTCTTTCTTGGTCCGTCTCTTTCTTGGTCCATCTCTTTCTTGGTCCATCTCTTTCTTGGTCCGTCTCTTTTTTGGTCTGTCCCTTTCTTGGTCCGTTTCTTGGTCCGCCTCTTTCTTGGTCCATCTCTTTCTTAATCCGTCTCTTTTTTGGTCCGTCTCTTTCTTGGTCCGTCTCTTTCTTGGTCCATCTCTTTCTTGGTCCGTCTCTTTCTTGGTCCGTCTCTTTCTTGGTCCGTCTCTTTCTTGGTCCGTTTCTTTCTTGGTCCATCTCTTTCTTGGTCCATCTCTTTCTTGGTCCATCTCTTTCTTGGTCCGTCTCTTTTTTCGTCCGTTTCGTGACTCTGTTCTCATGTATTAAGCTCTAGCTGCTGGCTGATTTTGTTCCATTCTGACTAGATGGCCAAACCATTCGGTTCTTCGATCTTCTGTGGAAACATACACCCTGTCTACCGTTGTTCTTAGTTATTCACTGGTGACTGTCTCTTCTCGTTTTTTTCCCGCCGCATTTCTTATAATCTCTTCTTCTTCCTTTCGTCAATATCTGCTTATGCCGCTAGGCGTCGCTGTTCATCAAACGTTCCGCAGCTGAGCCAGGGCGTGCTCGGTCGCTTGATATGTCGTGATGTTATACAGTCTCAAGGAGTCAGTGACTCCTTTAATCCAGATTCTTCTTGGTCTTCCGCAGCCTCTTGGTGTTTCAATTTTCAGGATGTACGGTCTTGGCATCGTTTTGTTTCATTCTTATTACATGGCCAAACCATTTCATTCTTTGTTTGTCAATAAATTTGACGATTGATGTTGTTCCAACAATTCTTGTGATCACGTCGTTTCTCACTCGATCTCTCCTGGGTTTATTTACAGCCATTCTCAAACATCTCATCTCACAGGTGGTTAGTTTTCTTTTCTGTTCTTTTGTCAATATCCGGGTGATAATCTCATGTTGTAATTGGACGTTTATGTACAAAACAAAATTCCAAAGAGAACTTTTATATATATGGGGATAAGGATTTAAAAAAAGGGGGCGGGGAACTTACTTTCGTTACACAAATTTTCAACTTAAAATATATTTGGGGGGGGGGGGGGGGGGGTGTCATATTTTTTATGTGTTGTGGGGGTAGGGAGGAGAGGGGGGGGGGGGGGTAAATAAGCTGTTTCAATTTCTTTTCAGTCGAATGAATGACTGAATGACTGAATGAATATGTGCATTTTGTAATAATAATGTGAATAGCATCAAGCGAGGTCTTGTTTTTTTTTTTTTTTTTTTTGGTTTTGTTTTGGAAATAGAGAGCACCATATTACACGTGAGTGCAGGCGCAGTATAACAACTAGACGCTCGTCTGTGGATCTGAAAGTCGTGGGTTCAAGTCCTGGTGGGGGCCGAACTTTTTTTTAAAAAACGACCTTGACTTCCAGTTCGACCCAGTTTAAATAACTGACAGGCATAGACCTGGGAAGTAAAGGCGGTCGGCGTATGTTGATCACCATCCCCTAACGAGTGCCGACTGGTATATAAAATATACGTCTATATACCGCTAAATTCCCAATTCACCGGAAGGCAGGGAAAGGGGTTGTACTACACAAAGCTACAGTACTACCCCCCCCCTCCCCCCCCCCCAAATGTCTACAGATAGCATCTGTTAAAGTGTGAATACATGTGTTAGCCGACTTAGTATTTGCTCTGAAATTGGCAATGCTGGGTTTTGAAGAGTCCAAGCAAAGCTCTTGTTTACAAACTCGGGTCTTCCTTGTGACACCGGGCGACAGACATGCCAGTAAACAGATGGCAGCCACGTAGAATTCATCTCCCCGCGCGGCAGAAAAGGATTCTGTGCGTGCTTCATTCAATATTATGTTTGCGGTGCTGGTATCCAGTCTGAAGCGTCCCGTCGCCGCCAAAGAAGATCAGCAGGAGGCAAGAAGATGAAAGTCGACAACAAAGATATTTATTCTGCAACTGGTTTTTTGACATGTTTGCTAGTCAAAAAGCAGCGCGGTTGTGGCCATACTACAGAATGAAATGATGCCTCTCTTTCTCAGTTTAATCATGTCGAAAATATGTGCGGAAATGTGCATCATCATTATCATGTGCCATGACGAAAAGCACAGATGGTCAAGGCACGCCGGAAGATGGAACCTTAAGGCCCTCCCATATTTTCTTAGTTATGTAGATATTCCTGTGCGGTGATATTTCTTCATTTCACGCGATCAAATAAATTATAGATCAGGCCTGTGTTCTTGTCCCGCCTATGTCATGTAACCCAGCCATCCGGTGTTAGCTCTTTGTCTATCACTTGTTACTTTGGTGTCATCCTTCTAGTAAAAATACGTTTTCAAGATCGTTTCTCCTGATAACATGTTTACAAACCGTGACTACCTGCGTCTATTCCCTCTTATCAGTTGACTATTTTCGCTTATTTCTTGAAGGATTTACTAATTTGTTTTTCAACATTTAAGGCCGCGGAAATACGGATCGACAACATTAAAGACACCCTACTCCTTCACGGCATGACAATAGCCAGTGGCAGCAAGCGTGCACTGGATCGCAAATGATACCTCCCCACGGCTCTTAAGGGCTGAAGTGGTTTCTGATGATGATGATGAAAGATTAGAACACTCCACAGTGTAGACGACTTTTAATAGCACTGAACTTTGGCTCTTTTGATATCTCAGTGTGTCGTCTGCTAAAAGAATTTTCAGACTCGATCAATACCCAGCCACTTGGGGCAAAGGCTTTCATAGAGTGTATAGGAAGTGTTTACAAAGTATTTAGTATTCAATATTTTAGATCTGGGCCGAGTTCTAATTTGAGAGAAAGGGTTCAGTACACATATTCTGTTAAATTTTGATTATTTATTTTTCTCATAGTCCATGGCGTGTGGCGTTGGTAGTCATCTCTATCCACAACCTTCTGTTTCTGTACTTTCAATCAAACTTGACACAGATGGTATTCCATACCCGTGATCAGTAAAGCGGCCTAATTTCGGTCGAAATTTTTATAATTATTTTAAAGTCTCGCGGCCAGCCAATGGGCCGATGAAGAAGAAGAAGAAGAAGAAGAAGAAGAAGAAGAAGAAGAAGAAGAAGAAGAAGAAGAAGAAGAAGAAGAAGAAGAAGAAGAAGAAGAAGAAGAATCAGTCAATCATTTAGAGAATTGACAACTACAGATATTTAGGTCAACGTCGGATACCGTAGGACATAAATGCTAGCGACCTCAAATGGTTTGCGTCGCCCACTTCACCTTTAACCTTTACCCTTGTTTGAACCAAAGTGACAAGGTCAATACTGATTCAAGACAGACAATCACGACAAATATTTACGAGATAAATTACGTCCCTTTGCAATATTTGTCAAGGAAGTGTTCGTTCATTGTTTGTGCTAAATTCCTGTAGCAGCGACATCTCACACTCCTTCTACTTGAATGCTACATACCTAGCCAGCCTCTAGCGCGAGGCACACCTGTCGTGCGCAGGTGTGTGACTTACCGTGTTCTGACTCTAACAATGAAATGTGTACACGTGACAGTGAGTGAGCTAGTAAACACACGCGCGTACCTCCACAGATGGGTTAAGTAAAGCGGTCGAATAGAGCAGTTCTTCCCCACCTGTTGTATGCTCGCGGCCTACCAAGACGGGAAAATTGTTTCATGGCTTAAGTGACAGCTAACCAAACAGAAAAAATGCAGGTACTTCAATTTTAATTCACTCCAAAACAAAGATCATCCGAAAGTTCTTGGAAAAGTCTAGTATTCTAGGGGTGTTATAATTTGAAATAAACACTAAAACTATAATCTGGCGGGACAATAGGAAGAGAACCTCTGCGTGTCCTAGCACGAAATTGAAACTGATTTTTTTTTAGCCCCGACCCCCTCAAATACACTGACTAACCTAAACCCCCAACCCTAACTCCAACCCTAACCTTAACCCTAACCATACCCCTAACCCCCAACCCTAACTCCAACCCTAACCTTAACCCTAACCATACCCCTAACCCCCAACCCTAACTCCAACCCTAACCTTAACCTAACCATACCCCTAACCCCCAACCCTAACTCCAACCCTAACCTTAACCATAACCTTACCCCTAACCCCCAACCATAACACTAACCCTAATCCCCCAACCCCAAGCCCTAACACCCCTATAATATTAGACTTTCACGGAAATTCCCAGATTTTCTTTGTGGTAAATTAAAATTGAGGTACCAAACTGTAGATGACAGTTCAGATGTTAAACCCGATGTCACAAAATTACGTTTTTCAGCTAATGTGACAGCTTCTGCTGCTAAGAGGCTAGATAATCTTATATACCTAGCTGGAGCGTTAATTTTGACAGACGAATGGTCCCAAATTATCGAGGCCGAAAATATACCCTAACAGGGCCTCAGTCACATATACATTGCGGACCTCTTGCAGTTGCAAAACGATGAAGTGGAAGTATGGAGAGAAGATGAGAAATAACGGCAACCACAAAGCTGCTAAATGTTCATATAATATCAAAGATCAACGCATTGGGCGAAGATAAAAGACTTTTCTTTGGAAGAGCAAAATGCAACCTGACAACTGCATGTTATGTCAGGGCAGACCAGGCCCTTAGTCTTGGCTGGCAGCTGATCGAGGAGGGAAACTCTGACAGGTGGACATACAGAGCACTGATCTACACGATATGTTGAGAGTTTTTTTTTAAATCTAATCAGTCAGCGCTTGGAGTGATGTAGGGTCAGTGAATCAGACCACGGTAACTGGCGCTAAACAGGAAGTGTTAACTCACTAGATACGGGGCTAAGTGGCTTGTTATCTTTCTCCTTCTGTTTCTGTTTTCGAGGTGCCGGGGCGACAGTAGAGTGTGTTTGTAGTGAAGGAATGATGCACACTCCGGGGACCTCTTTTCATGGCAGCCGGGTACTTATTCCAGAGACCCTTTTCAACCGTAAGGTTATAGGGGAGCCCGTTATACAACAGATCAACATCATGGCATAAGCGTGGTAACCCGTAAGTGCACCATTCTACTTCTAATTCAAGCCTCATTACGAAGAATCTCAGCGCATTGCACGAACTCCCTAGCACCGGCGAGGACTCTGAAATAATTTGGGTAAATTTTTAACTCCAGATTTTGCCCAGGCAGCACCGTTAGGCTACTCTTTTCGATTTACTACTGCCAAGGGATATTTTACTTGCGCAACAATACACAGGGGCGCCCGATTTTACTACCCAGAGACCAGGGACAATTACTAGAAGTCCCAGTGAAAAAACTCCAGCCTTCACCCGGGCCTGAACTCGGGACCTCCAGCACTTGAGTCAGACGCCATGTCCCGAGACCACTCAGCTCTCCCACCCACACACCTCCCCCTGCAGTTACAAAATAATATCAGGTCCATACATGGAATGGCGAATACTAGCATGATTTATTCAGCAACTAGACTTTCAGATGATGTTATCGACAACACTCATCATACGTCGATTTGTCTATAACAAAAATTAGGGTTAGAACCATGTGGCCTGTGTGGCGGGCGCTGATACCAAAAGAAGGGTATTTTACTTGACTGTTGTACTTGGGCTTACGTTCAACAAATGTCTTCCCATTCTCAATAAGCAAATGAAAAAAAAAAAAAAGACCGGAAGAAAGTGTGTTCAGGGGCGCGTTACTCGGTTACCATGTTAAACAAACATTCCTGCAGGGGCAGACAATCAGCACCTTTGCATGTTACTATAATTTGTCAATTTGCTTTACGCTTCGCCCTATTCATTGGGGCTTTTGAATTGGCTTGGGTTATTTCGCCATATAAGAGAGAGGTTTCGCAATATGGCCACTGGAATACAGCCTGGGGAAATACATGTATACATCTGAGATATGAACTGCGGTCGAGCCATTGAAATAGTATGAGAAGTACTTTACATTTACAGGAACTAGTTGGCACAGACATCCAAGGAAAGGAGAGTTGTAAAGGTAAGCAAATCCACGATGTAATAACAAACAAAAAAAAAAAAAAAAAATGAAAGCTGTAGGCACTACAACAGGGGCCGTTAAACTGTCAGGCAGCAGTCCTGCAGGACCTACTGATGAAATCATGGGTACTTTATTGTTAATTCACCCCAGCCAAAAGAAATTCCGGGGTTTACGGGAAAGTCAAAAATTCTGGGGATGGGGGGTTAGGGTTAGGATCTTTGTCAGCCCAGATCGCCCCAAAGACACAGTCTAACCCTAACCCCAACGCAAAAGACCCGAAGAATATTGGACTTCATGGGAACTCTGGGATTTCCTTTGTTTGGGGTGAATTAAAAATAAAAGTACCAATTGTATACCTACACTGTACAACGACGATGTCTATTATACCCTGATCATTTACATCTATATCTACACGCATGCTCCAGCGGCTTCCTTGATCTGCATCGCCACAAAGCCAGACACAAGGAACATAGAACCCTCCCACAGAACAAACGCTAACATGGGCGAGCAAACACATGACTCAACCAGTCCTCAACTACTGAATCAATATGGACATTTACAAAGTTGGTAATCAGCTCTTTGAGTCAACAACGCTCATGGCTGCAAGTCTTCAATGGTTCTCTTTACCAGGACCAGGCGATCCTCGGTTAAACTTCTTCTCTCTTGGCTGGTACAAACAGGTCATAGATTCCTTTCTATTGTGGGAATAACTTTCAGGGATTTTTATTGATATGCGATGGTGCCTCGGTCAGGAACTTAATTCGTTCTGTGACTCCGTTCGCGAACCGAATTGCTCGAGAGACGGAACAATGTTTCCTACTAAAAGCAATACCAATCCAATTAATCCGTTCGCCTGCTCAAGAAACTTTTTAAAAATATTTTTTTCCAAATTGGATTTATATGTGGCAAACTATGTAATACAAATATACATTATACTTTACCTTTGTGGTTGATAGTTGTCGATGGCAGAGGAGGAGGAGGAAGATTACTTTTTCGAAGGAGAGTTCTATTCCACAAATAGACACATAAATAAGGTGTGGGCACTCTTCCGCACACCGGTCCCAAATTATTGACCGTCCAAAACATCCCTTTTAGAGCCTCAGGGGTTAAAGGTCAAGGGTGTGCCTACTTGGCTACGTTCTTGGTATGATTGTTTCTATAGCGAGGCGCACATGCCATTTAGGGGTTACAGGTTCGATTCCCGGCACTGTAACTAAATGTTTTCTAGTGTGTAAAAGTATATATAGGTATCTCTTGCATTTGTTCAAAATCGTCTGCATCAGATGGAAACGGTCTTGATATGTTTCTCTCTTGTTGATATCCTGGAAAGTAGTTCCATTACTGGCCCGCTAGCTAACAATAATTTTTTTTTCTACTTCTGCGAACACTTGTGACCGTTTGCTTCGTCAACACAGTCACTACGTTGGCGAGATTAGACGTTTTAGCTTAACATTTTTCTTTAAGATAGTGGATTTAGCTATCCTGACTGACTGGCCAGATCTGAAACAACGAACACCATTCTCAAGCTAAATTATTATTTTCTTGTTCGTTTCTACTGTATTTAGCTTAGGCTTTTTTATAACACTGCCAGTAAAAATTTTTACATTCGTTGGAGCCTTAATGAGGATTAATTTAATGCAAAAAGCAAAACAAAACAAGAATAAATGTAACAAAAACAACGCAAAGACAAACAATATTTACCGCGGAGTACAACTGTTCGTTAGCCTAAAACATTGCATCAAAACCATTTTTACTCTTTCACAGATAGAGATATTTTTCGCGGGCCGAGTTAAAATTTGATCGGAATTTGTGTTCGTGTGTCAATTTGTTCGTGACTAGAGGTGTTTTTGAGCCGGGGTACTACTGTACTTTCTGAGGCATGCTGAAGTCCCTATCTCTGAGACTGGTTGATTTTCTGAAGCCACAGAACATCTCATACAACAAATCACTTTCATTAGAGGTTTACACAATCTGATACTTACGATGTGTGGCGGGAAGTGGTGTTTCTCCAGCTTCCTCTCATTCTTCCGCTGCAACAACTGGGCGTCCAGAGCGCCCCGGATGTGGAAAGAGTTCTCATCTATAGTGAACTTGTGTCCCGACGTCTGGTCGCTGCTGGGTCGAGTCTGGTGCTGCTGCCGACTCTGGGTCATGGCCGCTTTGATGCCCAGACATTCATGATCGATGGTTGGTCCTGGCTGTTCCTTTTGGAAGCGGAGTTCTGTCATCTTGCTGTTTGCTTTCCTGTAGATATCAACACTCAGCTTTATTCTACGACACTGTCGGCTCCTCGATCTTGTCATCGTCGTCGTCTTTATCATCATCACCCTCATCTTCACCACCTCACTGTATATATCAAACCGCTCCCACCAATATTTCAAGTTGCTGTGTCTAGAAAATATCCCACTAATTTGGAGACAATCATATCTTCCTACAAGCAATACAGTTAGTTATACTAAAGTCGTTCCCATGAGCGATGCGATTTGTCGTTATTTGAAGCCCTACCCTGGCTTTTGCCGGGAGCCCTGAATATAGCCGGGCCATTAGACCTAAAGGGACCTCTCCACGGGTGATCCTGATCCGCATGGTGGCACTTTGTGTCAATGGGTGTTTATCGCTTGTGTGATGTCCTGGTGGGATACAACTAGAGAGAGAGAGAGAGAGAGAGAGAGAGAGAGAGAGAGAGAGAGAGAGAGAGAGAGCTATACTGTCAGTAGTGCTATTGTCAGAAAGACGCACACGCGAAGAGAGAAAGAGAGAGAGAGAGAGAGAGAGAGAGAGAGAGAGAGAGAGAGAGAAAGAGAGAGTTAACAGAGGAAATGCAAACCATATGATCTGGCTTATTTGTATGCCGGCTATTGAATCCTTTGCCTCTCAAATGCACTCCGACTTTGAAGAAAACCCTTCTTATTATTCGCCTCCTACGACATGCTTGTTAGGGGGGCAGTGGGTCTATTCTTTGTTCTCCAAATGGAACCCCAGAACCCACACGAAGAGCAGGTGGGTACCAGGTGCAGTCCTGGGAAGTAAAGGCGGCCGGTGTGATGCTGACCACATCACCCACCCAGTGCTGATTTATCTATAAAAATATAGGTCTAGCCCTACAATCCCAATACGCTTACAGGGGTGGAAAAGGGACTTTTACCTTTTAACATCACTATAGCCAAGATCAGTTACTAAAACACCGATATATAGCAGTGATATTCTAAACTAACAGTTACATGACGCATTAAACAGTCTACAGTCATTAAAAGAGTTACACTTTATAAGCACAGTCATTTTCCCGATACACCATTTATATAGAGTGGGCCCTAAACTAGTGTAGAGTGGACCTTTTTTGCAACACTAGTGTAGAGTGGGTCCTTTACTGCAACACTTATGTAGAGTGGGCCCTAAACTAGTGTAGAGTGGACCCTTTTTTGCAACACTAGTGTAGAGTGGGTCCTTTACTGCAACACTTATGTAGAGTGGACCCTTTGCTGCTACACTAATGTAGAGTGGGTCCTTTACTGCTACACTAGTGTAGAGTGGAAACTTTACTGCTACACTAGTGTTGAAAAAGAGTATTCTTTTCTGGCATGGAACCGTTAGTTCTTAGCCACATCTGACATCTGCCTTTTGCGTTTTTATTTTGCGTGTACAAGCTGAGAGACGCTACTGGGACTGACAAGTTTGTCTTTAGTTTTCACATTGGACAGTGAAGGAAATTGTGTGTGACTTCTACTAGCACATGGATGGTGCAGCTATGGGACAACCCGTGTGTAGTGACACTGGAACCCACGACTAAAACTAATTATGACCAACAAGAATGAGAATCAAACAGTGACCTCTCTAACCTGAAGTTGTCTTGTGCAGATAGCGCTCTCTGAATGCCCATGGCGCTGTTGTCAAGTCTGGAGCCTCCGACTCTGGGGGCGTGGGTTTGGCAATAGATCTCCTTGTCGTCCACGCTGGTCTGGTTGGTCCAGTAGTTCTTCAGTGTGACGTACCCGCCACACGTGCAGCACCTGAAGGGTCAGAAAGCAGGGCTGTTTTAGTTTATCGCACTCATAAGCACGCCCACACATTTATATACACACATCGCCCATTGGCTCGGTGATAGACGACTAGGTCGGAACAGTATTTGGGTCTGTGTTCTTTGATCGCATCAACACAGGAGGAGACCTTTTCATGGCTCTTGGTGGCGTGCGATGCTAAGTTATTTTATATGGCGCATATAACCTAGTCATAATTATAACCTAAAGCTCCCCTTTGGAGT
>CAJHNH020001326.1:170000-178330 GCA_905116865.2 Candidula unifasciata
ATTGCTTTTAAGAGTAGGTGTGCAAAAATTATTTTTTTCCCGACGAAAAAAGTTTGAGAAAAGCTGCGTTAGCGTATCGTTAGCCCGGTTTGGTGACGGCAGCAGCATGGCCCGTCAGCTGGAGCCGGTCTTAGGCAGCGTCAAGCAGTACGGTTAGGAACGTTCCCCATTACTTTCCACACTTCAAAAGCAGTAAAACACAGCCTGTAAGGACAGTTGGGAAGTGCTTAAAAATAGTTTGCCATAGCACTCCATATGTGCGTTCCGAAGCCCCATTTGTAGGGACACAAAAAATGGGGGGGGGGGGGGTCGACCCGCTGCCCCTTAGCTAGCATATTGAAAAGGGTGACAAAAACCATTGGATTTGCGGTAATTGGGTGTGTTAGTTCGATATCGCATCATAACTGTAAACCACAATACAGAGTGCAAACCGTCTTTAAGGACGAACACCGACAGACTGTGGGAACAACACAATGCAGCAAATTCACTGAGCAACAGAAGGTCAAACGGGTTTGGTCATCTTTAGAAAACAGCCAGAACAACTACCAACCCGGGCGCTACATATAAAAGTAAAAGGTAAAGTCGGGAGATGTGAACCAGCGTCATTGCACACGGTTATAAACCATAAGTGCACTGCCACCAGTACGGACAGCTGATAAGAAACTGTCCGCTTGTGTCGCCGTCCGCACGTAACTCCTTAGCTACAGCGACGTTCCTCCATTTATCCCAGAGTGTCAACTCTAGTACCCATTTCCTTAAGGCTGGGTGAACCCCGGGAACCGCCCGGTTTCGAACACCGACAGTGAGCTGCAGCGAGTCGCAGCTGGATTTGAAAGCAAGTCTCTCATCGACTGCGCTAACGCGGGATCTAAGTGAAAGCGAGAGATCGCTTTAGGAAACGATGGATCGATGACATTAAACAGCTTTCAAGCCGTCACGGAGTGACAAGCAATGGATCGCAAACTGTTCCTCCCCACTCTTCTCATTAGCAGAAGTGGACAGTGATTATTTTGATAACGATGGCACAGGGAGAAGAAATGTGCCACGGTGACGGAAACTGTCAGTTGTAATCGGCAGACTTTGAGATTAACTCATTGACTTGTGCCTGAAGATCCCGCGTTGACCGACATCTTGCCGGATGTGACAGCTATGTAGTCTTACTTGTAACTTGGTCCACTTTCCTCTGTTTTCATTCACCTCATTATCATAAACACGCTCTCCAGCGGTGTAATGCGCTTCTCGCCATCCGCCAAGTAAATAGAGCCATGCCTTAGTTGACAACAGCAGTGGGGCACGTCTTCTTAGAGAGGTCGTGGCTCCACCGTTTGCACATACACACCTACACATACACACTCACAATCACACGTACACACCCACACATACCCACCCACACATGCAGCCACACACGCAAACTCTCTCACATACACACCACACATACACATCCGCCCATACATACACCCACACATACACACTCACACAGCCACTCACACATACACCCACACATACATACTAACACATACACGCTAACTTATACACACACCCACGCATACACACCCACACATAAACACCCATACATTCACCCACATATATACACCCATGCTTAAATTCACACCCACACATACAGCCACACACATAAACCCACACACATACCCACACCCACACATAAACACCCACATATATACACCCATGCTTACACTCTATCACACAAACACCCACACATACAAAGCTACAAAACATGCCCACACACCCACCAACATATACAAATCCACACATGCTCTCACACACACACAGTCACACTAAAGACTAAGGCCTGATTTATTTTATCATTTTCACCCCGGAGTTCTTTCTACATTACCCACCCACACTAGACAAAACAAATCAGTTGTACACACATTTCGAAACTGACTCACAGAGCAAGGTGAAAAAGGTGGAAACAGGCATGCTCCGTGCAGAGTGTCAAGCATCGCTTCAGTAGTCTCGGGTAGTTGGCGTCCTTTGGATTTTTTTTCTCCATGTCATGCCTGTGCGTTGGGAATCGAGCAGGCAAAAGACTGGCCGGTTCTGCACCACTTGGTGGTGAACTGATGTATGACAAGCTAGATGTTGTGGGGCCCTTTGTGAGCGAGGGAACAGTGCAGAGGCACAAATAGATCATTACAGTGTGAAGAGAATGGCGCTGCGGGGAGCTACCAGGGGATCTGGCCGACGCTCAACACTCAAGGAAAAGGCGAGACGGATATATAATAAGACAGTTACTGGTGCCATCTAATTGGAACTCTTCGCTTGCTGCTGAAGATGGGAGCAGAGCGCTTTTGAGAGTGTCCAGAGTGCTGTCACTTCCTAATTTAACATTCAACTAGACTTTACAACAACCACAATTTTTTGGGGGGGGGGGGGTGGGGGGCGTGGGTGCTCCTGAGGGGCCCGAGACCAAGGTTTCAGTGCCTGTGTAAAATGTGTGATGAAGGCCCCCATACAAGACCAGGAAAACTAGTTCACGTGTATCGATCGCCATATTGACTGACATAAAAGCGTTATGATTTGTTGTTGTACCAAAGCTCCGCCATCACGTGGGACGGACGCATCGTGCAGACATGAGAAACTGGAACCGTGGTAATCGATTATGTCAAGAATGTAATTAATCTTCAGCTTCTTCGCAGTCACTGACTGTAAACGCCGGCGTAAAATTCTGGTTGTTCGTCCATCTCTGAACCTTCGTCATGTTTTAGAATCTTGAGTGTTATGTGTGCACATCCGTTTTACAAGTCTGACATTTTTTGTATGCAGACTGTTGGTTCCTTACTTCTCGGGCAGATGTACTTCGACTCCTACGACATGCTTTTTGGAGAGGCAGTGGGTCTATCCTTGTTTCCCCCACAGTGGGACCTGGGAACCCACACGCAGAGATGTAGTTAATGACACCCGATCTAATGTTGGGTTATCACAATCGACGTCACTGCACACCGTCCATTCCCGTGCGTGCTCAGTCCTCCGATGCAGCAGCCATCCCAATGTACCTGTACTGGCAGTTCCCGTGAGAAATTAGCCGTGTCTCCTGTCGTGACCTCAGGGACGCTACAGACTTGTTTGGTCTTTCTTTACTTCCAGCCGGGGTAACCGCACACCAGACATGTGAACTTTACACACTATTTAAATGTGAGGTATGTGGGCGTTAGGACTGTGTTAAGTGTTTGTCAGTTAGTAATTAATTAATCCCTTCATTCATTCTTCAATTCATTCGACCAGTCACTCACTCAATGATTCATTCATTCATTCATTCATTCATTCAAACATTAGTCATTAATTCATACATTCGGTCACAGATTAAATAGTTCATGCATTTATTCATAAATTCAATCATTAGTAATTAATTCATTAATTCTGGTCTTCATTAATTCAATCATTAGTAATTAATTCATTAATTCTAACATTTATTCATTGATTCTTTCAATCAAGTATTACATATATTTAGCCAATATTATTCAATCGATTAGTCAATCAGTTAAGCAAAGAAGGGGTTGGGGAGAGAAGTGGGTTTCCATGGCCAAGTGATTAAGTTGTCTGTCTCGGGCGCTGAAGTTCGACTGCAGAACACCGTCCTTCGGTTTGCTAGTTCTGAAGACATATGAGATCGCTGCAGGAGCCCCGGAATTCGTGCTTTTTGCAGCCGGCTCGTGGTCGAACTAGCCGCTCTGGGAAAAGAGGGAGAGAGACCAAGCCATATGGGATAAAACTCGGCGCAATTCTCATTTTTTCTTTGCGTTCACCGGCCGTAAACTCCAGAAGAAAGTTCTGGTTGTTTGTCCACTTCCTGACTTTGACCTTGTTCCAGAACTTGCCAATCTGTCCTACAGATGTGATTTGTAAGCATACTACTGGTTCCCAGCATCTCAGGCAGATGCACTCCGACTTCGATGGGTAACATATACTGGGTCTATTCTCCCCCACCCATGAACCCAACGCCCCTCAATCATCGAGTCAAACAAATATTATAGCACCCATTCACTCAATCACCAATCACCCCTGTGTGGGTTACAGGGCCTCATGTTGAGAAAACAACAATAGACTCTCTCTACCAAGCATGCCGCTAAAAAAAAACACTTTCTGAGAATTAGCTGAAATTAGATATATTGGGTCGAAAACTGTAGCAATCGCAGCCTAGCTGTAAACCACAACACGACATGCAAACCGCCCTTTTAAGAGCGTAGGCAGAAAAAGAAGTAATTAGTCTCCAAGGACTAGGTCGCGGATGAATACATGTCGACATGGACCAAGCCGAAAGGGCAAGATCGATGTTCTGGGAGTCCGAATACAAGAAACTATTTGTGCTTCACTTGTGCAGTATCGATCGACTCTTTGTACCACAACATCGCAAACAGCCATGAGTCGGATATTTATAAAAGAACGATCCCTGGTTGCCTGGAACAGCTCTTTTGATGATATCCCTCCATGCCATCGTTTTAGCCCATCTAGCATCATTTCTCTTGGTCTGCCTCTACCCCCTTTTCCACTGATCTTTCCAGTTGTTACGATGTTCTCCAATGTCTCTCTTCTCATTATGTGACCAAAGAACAGTGTTTGTCTCTTTCTTATAGTTATATATAGAAGTCTACTTTCATTAACTTCTTTCAAGCAATCGTTGTCAGTTACTCTGGCCGTCTAAGGTATTCATCTCAGAAACCAAATTTCTGTTGCTTCCAAATTCTTCTTATTTTGTTCAGTGACATTCCAAGATTCGCTGCCATAAAGCAAAACAGGTTCTGTGTAACATTTTAGCACCCCTTTTTGTCATTAACATGAACAGCTCTCTAAAGATAACCAGTCGAACTATTCATATAATTGACCAGAGTGAGTTTTCCTATAGATACCAGCGGGAATTTCCCAAGATATCGTCCCTGTCAATCTTCCCAGAGGCACTGATTGTGAAAACGTTTCCGCAATTTCTATACCCTCAGTAAAGGAACCACATTATCTCCAATGTTTCAGTAACAGTTTCCTCCTCCTCCCCATCCGCCTTCTACTCCTTCTTCTTCTTCTTCTTCTTCTTCTTCTTCTTCTTCTTCTTCTTCTTCTTCTTCTTCTTCTTCTTCTTCTTCTTCTTCTTCTTCTTCTTCTTCTTCTTCTTCTTCTTCTTCTTCTTCTTCTTCTTCTTCTTCTGCTTCTTCTTCTTCTTCTTCTTCTTCTTCTTCTTCTTCTTCTTCTTCTTCTTCTTCTTCTTCTTCTTCTTCTTCTTCTTCTTCTTCTTCTTCTTCTTCTTCTTCTTCTTCTTCTTCTTCTTCTTCTTCTTCTTCTTCTTCTTCTTCTGCTTCTTCTTCTTCTTCTTCTTCTTCTTCTTCTTCTTCTTCTTCTATTCTTTTTGTACGAAGTCGCCCTATTCATTAATATCAGACACAGCCCCAGGTTTGCTGATCGCTTATGGTAATCACACGTCCTCGGATTAAAGACGCCAGTTTCCTGATTGGTCGCACAGCTCAGCTTAGGTAAACCAATCACAGTTTTAATTAACAGGTGAGGCAACCCCACAACACCCTCCTCCCTCCCCCTACTCAGCCGCTTCTCGTGCATTATCCCAGACCTGTCAGAGCCGGATGCAGTCTAATACAATCTGCAATCACATCGCGACGATTATGAGCAGAGACTAGCCTAACGGTTTAGAACTCTGGCTCTCACTGGAGGAGACGCAGGTTCGAATCCTCGGTAAAGTTGTGGATTTTGTCTGGCGGAGGTAAAACTAAAATTATAATCTGCACAATCCGTGGACCTAAATCCAGACGCGAAGCAGCCCCCCCCCCCCCTCCCTTTCCCCCTCCCCTCCCCGCCTACACCGCAAAAGTCGTAAATACAGACCGTAATGACAGTTGACAGTGACACTTGACAGTGGAGATGATCACATCAGAGTGAAACACCTACGAAGCTCGTGGAATCTGTGATTCTGAAACGTTCCCATTACTTACTTAACTTGAAACATGCTAAATGTTTGCTTTGAACTGGTTTCTGTTTGTTTTCATTTACCGCAAATAAGACAAAATAAAAACTAGATGTTAGTTTACGTTTGAAAAAAATTCTGACAAGGTCATGATCATTAACATTGTCGCGCGCCCACGTGAGTAAATACACTGATATAGTGAGGGTGTGGGTTTGAACCTTAACAATGCCCACCCACGTGAGAAACTGGACTATTATCTAAGCTATGTTGATCCTAGACAGTCCTGGATAGCCAAGAAAACAGCGAGTGGCTCGTTCCATGAAATGAAAGTTGCTGTACTTGTATCCACAGGAGAAGGAGAAGGGGTAGATAGATATCTGGATACACCCACTGTGATATAATCCAGGTGCTCATTTAACCCCTGCGACTGGTCTCCTTTCCTGGCATTACTTAAAAGCCCCCATCAAGTGATTTAAATATTTGTTAGCTGAAGTAAACTAATATGCACAAAGACACTTGAACCTAAGTACACAATTTACTTAACTCTGTGTAACAACATCAAAAAGATTTATTTAATAAATCGAAATTAAAATGAACTTGTTTAGGCTAGTAGAGTTGGGATGATGTTATAGATGACATTAAAGTTGTACATAACTTAGCTCATCAGGACAGTTCTCGGCTTGAGACCCTGCCTATCTTTTCCAGTTTGTCGTCCTCACTGCTTTCTGCAGGTCGTTACACTCGACGGTCGGCAAATAATGGATGCCTACTAGTCCCTGCCCGATGTGGGAACTGGAGAATGAAGAAACAAGCGCATATTTGTAGTATCTGCTCTAGATGTACACTAAGCATGTATATTATACTAACATCAAGCATGTTTATTTAAATAAAACATTTCATCTCTCCCTCATGCTCACATTCACTCCTGTCCAATTTGGAAGGGCTTATGTCTCACATTCCAACTGTTACATCTTCTGCCTTCCTCTACACGTCCTGTAATGATAGTCAAGTCTTTTACGTCAGGTGCCATCTCTCGTACAGACTCAAAATGACAATCAGTCAGACAGAACCAGTTCTAGAATCTATGCTTGGAACAATCGACGCGCCCAGAATGCTAACAATAGTTCTGGTGCGAATCAAATAACAAATCTCGTGGATTTACTCTCCGGGATCAATCTCCGCATTAGCCTCCCGAGAGTTAAACACATTTCAGTGTGTTAGCTGTATGTAATACAGATTCACATTAACCACACGTGAAAAGATTGCCAAAGTTATCTTCACGCTTGTGGTTTAAAAAACATGATAGTTCATTAAATTTCAATGGCAACAACAACATTTAGGTTTTACAACATTGAAACACGTGTGCACGAAAAACATTCATGACACTATCAAATAGGAAATAAAGCAATGTGACAGTGCCCTACGAGAATGAAGAAATGTCCGCCTAGGAGTACTACAAAGTGATGAAGACACACTTGAGCAAAAAGACAGATCTCTATCATAAAATATAGATATGAACCTAATGTCGATCTTACCTGGAAAAATGAAACCACGATGCCAAAAGTTCTGTCTCAAGCTTAGGTTAAGCCCAACAGATGGCATGTGCTCGACAGGATCTCATTTACCAGACCTATAGTTCACCCCTTTATAACTTTTATCAAGCTCCTCCTACATTACGCCTAAAATCATTCTCATTACGGGATATCACAGCTCCTCCCCTGTGGGTGTATATTCCCTGTCAGTCAGTGACTGTACAACAAGTTTGAATTCCCACGCTAGGATCTCCTGGTTCAATTAAGCTGGTCCCAGCTAATAGGCCTAGTCACACCTCCAGTCTACTTCACAATAAAATCAGACGGTGTCAATTCTTCTGCCAACACTTTCCGCTCACTGTGTCAATAGTGACCGTCGGACCTGCCGTCGAGTTAGGTAACCTCAGGGGGAATTAAACACAATTAGCCGGAGTTAGCTGCTCCTAAAAGTCTGGCTAGGAGATAACATTTCTGACACCAACAGATGGTGTGCAAATCTCCAGTCAGTAAGTCTGCTTGGTCAGTCTTATCTCTGTACCTTAACACTTAACGTCTGGGAAAAAGTTTTAGTGTGTGATATCGCCAACATCCCAGGAGAATTAAATGCTTGTTCATTTCGCCTACTTAAAATAAAGAATGTATCCAAATCCCTATTTTCCTGTATACTTTCAAAATACAAAGAAATAAAAGTAGGTTAAGGAAAGACCTTCTGAAGTCACCGAGCGTATTGTCACATAGCCTCCCCCTTAAGTTCGGTCACCCTGACCGCACATCAGCACGCTCTGTGGCTTCCAAGAATTTCAAGTCCTTCTTTGCATAACTGCCCATAAGTTTTCTGTTTCCAGTATTCTTTATGGCAGTGGAAATTCCTG
>CAJHNH020001327.1:0-62500 GCA_905116865.2 Candidula unifasciata
AAGAAAAAGGGAAAGAAGAAGAAAGAAAAAAAAAGAAAAAGAAGAAGAAGAAGAAGAAGAAGAAGAAAAAGAAGAAGAAGAAGAACAAGAAGAAAAAAAGAAGAAGAAGAAAAAAGAAGAAAAAAGAAAAAAGAAGAAAAAAAGGGAAAAAAGGGGGAAAAAGAAAAAAGAAGAAGAAGAAGAAAAGAAGAAGAAAAAGGGAAAAAAAGAAAAAGAAGAAGAAAGAAGAAGAAGAAAAAAGGGAAAAGAAGAAAAAAAAAAAGAAGAAAAAAGAAGAAGAAAGAAGAAAAAGAAAAAGAAGAAGAAGAAGAAGAAAGAAAAAAAGATGAAAAAAAAAAAGAAAAGAAGAAGAAAAAAAGAAAAAAGGAAGAAAGAAGAAAAAAAGAAGAAGAAAAGAAGAAGAAAAAAGGAAGAAGAAAAGAAAAAAAAAGAAGAAGAAAAAAAGGGAAAAAAGGGAAGAAGAAAAAAAGAAGAAGAAGAAGAAAGAAGAAAAAAGGGAAAAAGAAGAAGAAGAAGAAGAAGAAGAAGAAGAAGAAGAAGAAGAAGAAAAAAGAAAAAGAAGAAAAAGAAAAAAAAAGAAGAAGAAAAAGAAAAAGGGAAGAAGAAGAAGAAGAGAAAAAAGAAGAAGAAAAAGAAAAAGAAGAAGAAGAAAAAAGAAGAAGAAGAAGAAGAAAAAAAGAAGAAAGAAAAAAAAGAAAAAAAAAAAAAAGAAAAAGAAGAACAAGAACAAGAACAAGAAAGAAAAAAGAAAAAGAAAAAAGGAAAGAAGAGAAAAGAAAGAAGAAGAAAAAGAAGAAAAAAGAAAAAAGAAGAAGAAAAAAGGACGAAGAAAAAAGAAGAAGGAAGAAGAAGAGAAGAAAAAGAAGAAGAAGAAAAAAGAAAAAAGAAGAAGAAGAAAAAGAAGAAGAAGAAGAAGAAGAAGAAGAAGAAGAACAAGAAGAACAAGAAGAACAAGGGGAAAAAAAAGAACAAGATTATCTTTGAATACCTCAAAGGGACGATGCAAAAAACTCATTCTCTCCAGGCCATAATAATATTGATTCCGTGGCTTGTTCCCAAAGGGACTTTACATGTATCAGTTTTCCACCCATTGGTGCAGATGACGAGAAATGTTTACGTATTGTCCGGGCCATCTATGAAAAGTAGTTTCTTTACAGTGACTGGGAGATTTCCGCAATTCAAATACGATCTCTGTCTCTGGAATAGTTAGGCGAGGACTGACAGAATACTAGTTGCTTTTAACACCTTATTTTTCTTCTTCGTTCGTCCTTAAAAGGGCGGCTGACACATAGTGTTGTGGTTAACATTTTTCGATTCCAATATGTGACACTCGCCGTAACACAATCCAATTTCAGCAAATCCTCAGTATGTTGTATTTTACGACATGCGTGTTAGTCTTGAATCCTCTCAAACGTAGTCCACAAATAGAAAACAGAAAGTATTCATCTATTGATCATCTCTATAACGGGGAGATCACTTACCATCGCCTAATAAAAGTGTAAATAAGATAAGGTTACTTGCCGCTACATATGGAAAACGGGAAGTCTCTGTGGCGAAGATGTCAAGCCGTTTGCCTCGCGCTCTGAATGTCGTGGCGCCGTTCAGTTCACGAGTGCAGTTTTTACGGAGATTGATATTGATCGTCGTCGGAGCTCCGGCAGTCGTGCTCTGTGCAACGTACTCGGTAGGCAGCTAGCTGTACTGTCGAGAGAGACTGAGCCATGTGGGATACAAACCCGTTGCAATGGAGTCGATCCTCTCACCTTTAGCTTTATATGGGAAACATATAAATGAAGCAAGACTACTTTAGTAGTTTTCACACAGAATGTAAAAAACGGTGACATTACTTGGCCGCTTGCGTCCGTAGCTTAGACGTTGCGAGTCCGACTCATAATTCCAACGCACCGCGATCAATATCCACTGCTGGCTGCGTGGATTTTTCTCTGTATGGGACGTCGCAGGTCGACTCAGCCTGAAATATGTACCAGAAGGGATGTCCTGGGGAAGTAAAAACGGCCGGCGTGATGCTGACCACTTGATGACGAAAATGGCTTCTGCAAGAGCAATTCCCTGTCGGTTTTCTCCACTGCTGTCCCATTCTCTGTTCCTCGCGTTGAAATCCCCACATATGAGTAACCTATCACCTGGTAACTCCTCCAATTCCTTGACCCAGCCCCTTTGTTCACTTCTGACAAAACAGTCTACCGTGGCATATATATTTATGAGGTTCCAAATTAAGCCACCAATCTCCACCTGTATCCCTTGAATCTCTCTTCCACTGTGGTTCCACTGTGTCAAGTCAAGCACCAAATGCTTCACTCCCTCCTTCACCATAATTTATATAACGGACTTACCCAGGGCAATGATATCTGTCTGTATTTAGGTCCTGGAGCATAATGACATCAAAATCAAATATCAACCTCTCCAGTACAGAACCTCTCTGCCGAGCACTCCGAGAGTTCCAGTATCCTACTCTTACATGATTAAAACCTAGCTGTAAACCACAACACAACGTGCCAACCACACCTTTTGGGGAAAAAGAAAAATTAGCACCCAGTGGGGAATCGAACACCGGTCATCTGCGTAAAAGGAGGAATTTTTACAACACTACTACCAAAGAGTGAGCACTGTAGGTCAGATATCGCAGCCTAGCTGTAAACCACAACACAACGTGCCAACCGCCCTCTCAAGGGCGAAGGATTATTACCCGTGACATGAACATTGAGCGTCACGTCGCCGCTATCGCAGGCTAGCTGTAAACCCCAAAATCGAGCGGGGGAAAAAGGCCTAGATATTGCAGCCTAGCTATAAAACACAACATAACGTGGCAGCCACCCAGTTGCCCGCCCCCCCCCCCCTTGCCTCTAAAAAAAATTATATCACACAGCGGGGAATCAACGCATATCGCGTGACCGGCGAAATGCTTACAAATAACTATGCTAATAACTATTCAAGCATTTAGTAGTAATAAAATTATATAATAATGTGAAGTTCGGGTTACACACAGAGTTCAAAGGTGGCCAACAAATAAAAACAAATCCGGGCCGGCAACGAAAGCACTAGTGAAATGATCGTTGCTAGAGCTACGTCATTCGTGGTTTGTGCAACACTCGTACATACAAACACGCGCGGAGTCTAAGGTAACGTTGTGTGAAAATTTGAAAGCGATCGGTAAAGAAATGTTGGCGATTGATCCTGGGGGAAAAGGCATCTATTGGCAGCCCTGCTCAGCAGTCGGAGGTGGCCAACCAACTAAAAATCAAATCCGGGCCGGCAACAAAACAAATAATGATTTGAGCGTTGCTGGAGCTACGTCGTTCGTGTTTTGTGCGATTTTATGACCCAAAAAAAACATGCTTCGAGTCAAAGGCAACGTTGTGTAAAACGCAATCGGTTCCGTAGTGTCAGAGTCATTATTTAACAAACTCGGAAAATTAACATTTTTATTAATATAGATAAGAATCAACCATATATGGCTAGTAAGTGCCAGTTACTGTTGGTAACCTGTAGCACAGAATCTGTGTGATTATATAGAATTTTAAGGAATGACAGGCAAACAAACTTATCTGCAGACAGTTGTAAACAGTTCTGGAGACCATCATCATCATCAGGTGCCTGGCCGACTGGCTTGGGGGATCAAACAAACCTATCTGCAGACAGTTGTAAACATGTTCTGGGGACCATCATCATCATCAGGTGCCTGGCCGACTGACTTGGGGGATCAAACAAACCTATCTGCAGACAGTTGTAAACATGTTCTGGAGACCTTCCCTGTTAAAACATCGACTGTCTGCGTACGGATGTTACCTGTCTCGGGGTGAATTCTGCTTTCTATAGCGGGCTCCAGCAATCCTGCCTAACTTCAACAAATCTGTAACTCCTTAACAATTCAGTGTTGTAGTACATTTTATCCCACCAGGACATCACACAGGCGATAAACCCCACCAGGACATCACACAAGCAACAAACACCACCAGGACATCACACAAGCGACAAACACCACCAGGATATCACACAAGCGACAAACACCACCAGGACATCACACAAGCGACAAACACCACTAGGACATCACACAAGCGACATACACTACTAGAATATCACACAAGCGATATACACCACCAGGACATCACACAAGCGACATACACCACCAGGACATCACACAAGCGACATACACCACCAGGACATCACACAAGCGACATACACCACCAGGATATCACACAAGCGACAAACACCATCAGGACATCACACAAGAGACATACACCACCAGGACATCACACAGGCGACATACACCACTAGGATATCACACAGGCGACATACACCACCAGGATATCACACAAGCGACATACACCACCAGGACATCACACAAGCGACATACACCACCAGGACATCACACAAGCGACATACACCACCAGGATATCACACAAGCGACAAACACCATCAGGACATCACACAAGCGACATACACCACCAGGACATCACACAGGCGACATACACCACTAGGATATCACACAGGCGACATACACCACCAGGATATCACACAAGCGACATACACCACTAGGATATCACACAATCGACATACACCACCAGGATATCACACAAGCGACATACACCACCAGGATATCACACAAGCGACATACACCACCAGGATATCACACAAGCGACATACACCACTAGGATATCACACAAGCGACATACACCACCAGGATATCACACAAGCGACAAACACCACTAGGATATCACACAAGCGACATACACCACTAGGATATCACACAAGCGACATACACCACTAGGACATCACACAAGCGACATGCACCACTAGGATATCACACAAGCGACATACACCACCAGGACATCACACAAGCGACAAACACAACCAGGACATCACACAAGCGACATACACCACCAGGATATCACACAAGCGACATACAACACCAGGACATCACACAAGCGACATAAACCACCAGGACATCACACAAGCGACATACACCACCAGGATATCACACAAGCGATAAACACCACCAGGATATCACACAAGCGACAAACACCACTAGGATATCACACAAGCGACATACACCACCAGGATATCACACAAGCGACAAACACCACCAGGACATCACACAAGCGACATACACCACCAGGACATCACACAAGCGACAAACACCACCAGGATATCACACAAGCGACAAACACCACCAGGATATCACACAAGCGACAAACACCACCAGGATATCACACAAGCGACAAACACCACCAGGATATCACACAAGCGACAAACACCACCAGGACATCACACAAGCGACAAACACCACCAGGATATCACACAAGCGACAAAAACCACCAGGACGTCACACAAGCGACACACACCTGATGACACAAAGTGCCAACGTATGGATGTGGATCACTCGGGGAGAGGTCCCAGAAACCGCGTTCAGCCTTTAGACCATATTTATGGTCGGGCTATATTGCCGCCCCAGTCAAGAGCCAGGGTGGGGATTCAAAATAACTAAACATTGCATCCCACAAGGGAGTGACTAGTTAATGTATACCATTCAGTGCAATGTTAATGACATTTGCCAAGTAGCCTGTAAAAAAAAAATATCATATTAAGTAATATTTACAGATAAACAAACACTTCGTTTTAATTTTGCCTTTTTTCCCGTTTATGGAGAGAGAAAAAAAAAACACAGACTCAAAGCAGTCAGCATGCATACAGTAACTTGAGTAAACTCAATTAGGGAAACTTTTCAAAACAATTTGCACACGTTTCATGGACATGTCACTCTCGAGTAGTGATCTACAGCAGTTGGCTCCCATGAGCTGTTAGATAAACACAACTTTTCATTGTATGCCCTATACGCTATCAAAATAAACCTCGCGCATCACTGCAAATGTGAAGTTATTTTCAAACAATGTCCGTACGTGTTTCAATTACTGTATATTCTATTTTCTAGGGGTATACACATTATTAGTCAAACAAAGATCAAAGGAATCCGACTCTTTAAGAAAACAGCAGCAACAATGCAACTGTAATTTATCAGATTATAAGGACAATGGGAATTCTTAGGCCACATGCAAACATTCGTGTTGATCGTGAAAGAGTTTTGAAGTTATTTGTTAAAGTGTGACGGCATGGGCTTTCAAACATACTATAACTGCTTGCCCCTGTTGGCGTCTATAGCTTTAGGCGTTGAGAACGTGCTTCGGTGTGCGGGGTTCGATCGCAGCTGCAGTCGATTTAGCAGCAGACCGTCTGGTGTTGTTTAGACAATGGTACCAATAGCCGACCGTTTAGTAAGCAATGGCAAACTCCTGAATGTATATATACCTAGAAAAACCACAATAGCCAAAGTATGACGGGTTGGTTCTGCAACATCCTGTAAAGGACACGCAAATTCCAATTGCTTGCACAGAGCCCAGGTTTCTGTGGGAAAAAAAGCGATGTTACCAACACACACAGTTTAATAATTATTACTTGCATTGCTTATCTATCGAAAATTTGTCTCTCGTGATCTTGTATTTAGTTTACTGAATCCTCTTCCTGACACATTTGTGTTGAAGCAGGGACAGTAATCCTTTGACAGTCACAAGTAACCCTGTGACAGTCAGAGGTAATCATATGACAGTAATCCTTCGACAGTCACAAGTAAACATGTGACGTAATCATATGAGAGTAATCCTTCGACAGTCACAAGTAACCCTGTGACAGTCAGAGGTAATCATGTAATAATCCTGAAACATTCACAAGAAAAATTTGGACTTTGTCATGTAGAGAGGTTGTATTTCTAGGTATTCTGTTATTTCTTAAAATGTTTACGTCTGACTAGAAAATAAAATAAATATGTAAACAATTCAACACATTTTATGTGTTTTGTTTTGTTGTTTTCTTCTTGTATTGAATTTCTCCACCCCCCCCCCCCCTTTCCCATCTTGGGCATTGCAGCCTGAAAGACTGGCCCTCAGTTACCTAAATAGCCATTATTCTGATGCGATCCCAACTTCTGCAAACAGTAGATGTGGTCTACAGTGAGAGTCATGGAAAGTATATTAGTACGTCGACATACGTCTCTAATCTGTTTCTGAGTCTTGAAAGTATATTAAACAGTACTCATATTTGTTTTTTTATTTGTTTTTTTTTTTTTTTTTTTTTTTTTTTTTTATTAGTACTTATAACAAAACAGTACGCATACCAAACAGTACGTATACCAAACAGTACGTAAACCAGACAGTACGTATACTAAACAGCACGTATACAAAACGAATTTTTCCATGAGGAATTAGGGGAAAGTGATTAATCTTTTCCCATGACATAAAAAAATCATATTGCTATTACCATTTAATATACTGAAAGAGTTGTGTAAAATAATTTATATACTACCTAATACTCAAATAAATAAAAACAAAAGCAATAAGATGCAATAAATAAAAATGTAACCCCACTTGACCGTCCGGAGAAGAAGCGAGTCCCTACTAGGATAGCACTGAGAAGGCTTGGGGAGGGGAAGTGTGAGGGTGGGGAGCAGGGGGGGAGGGTGGAGATGTGTCTGTGTCTTAGCAGAATTGGCAAATGGGGGAACTTCTGAGTAGAATTGAAAAGTTCAAGGAAACGTCCCTCCCTTTTCTGGACATTCTAATCTTTGAAGTGATAATACGTCAAAAGGTCTAGTCACATACTGAAATCTGTTTTCTGTCTTTGAGAATTGAAAATAATTGCTTCTTATGCGCTAAGGAAAAAGTGTAAACATCTGGCTAATGTCTACTACAAAGACCAGAATTATGATAGACTTTTAAAAGGAATGTGAGTACCCAAGCACTAAATGGTTGTTAATGAACATTGTGAGACTTCTCATGCACCCTATAGAAACATAATTTTGGACAAGTTAAAATGTGTTTCTCGGAATGTTAAAATTACATTAAGAGTGTTCATATGCATGACAGTAACCACCTGCAACAGTAAAACTTTATTTTTCAAGACTAAAACATAAAACCTGTCATTAGATTTGTTTAAAAAAAAGCAAAAAGACTGAAATGGTTTGACTATCTGGTCAGGATAAACACAGCCCTCCCGGTTGCAAGTTAATGGAAACATCCAGACTCAGAGGAAGGATAAGAAGAAATAGATAGATGTGTTTATAACTTGCTGAAAGTCAACAGTATCACCATGCAGCAAGATAACGAAGGCTCAATATCCCGGAAACCAGTCATCAGTCGTGCCTGCGACGTCTGACAGCATTAGGCAGAGAAAGACAATGGATAGATGGATAGATAGATGGATCGATAGATGGATAGAAAAGAAAATGTATGTGCCTCGTAGCACAATGGGTCAGCCTCGTTTTACTCGAGTGCATGGAGAGGTACATTCTGAAGACCACTGGCTTCAAACCAATAATAAAGCAATTCTGTGACAAGAAAATGCAGCAAAAGCATATTGTAAGTTTGTAGTAAGTTCATTTGGTAAGTAAGTAAATTTTACCCAACCAGGACATCACAAAAGCGATAAACACCCGGTGACACAAAGTGCCACCATGCGGATGAGGATCACCCGAGCTTAAGTCCCGGGAACCCGGTTTAAACGTTAGGTTATTTTATGGCCCCTGGCAACAGCCAGGGTAAGGTTTCAAAATACGGAAAAATCGCCTCCCACAGGGGGCGACTGGATGTAGGTTTAGCTATAGGTTCATACTGTGCCATCTAATCTGTGTTTATGTTTTAACACCAGTTTTATTGAAATGCAAAAAAAAAAAAAAAAAATAAAGAAAAAAAAATCTGTTTAATTTTACTGACCATTTAAGTTTTATTCCTGTCTCAGGCTGTTGTAAGGAGCCCTAGCGCACTGGATTGCCAGGGGGCCGATAATACTGACAAGACGGCCCTGACCCAAGCCCGCGGCGCCAATGATACACATCAGACACAAACACACACATATAAATATACACACACACTCGCGCACCCACACGCTTACACGCGCGTTCGCACACACAGACAGCTACAAATTAAAAGAGAGAGTGAGAAAAGGATACTATATCAGAGCGTTATTTGACATCAGAATAATTTTTTAATTAAGGGAGATAATCAAACCGCAGTAAATATTCAAGTTGTGTGTATTTCATTCTAAAACAGTTACAGAAGAAATACTTCCAATATTCAATTAGAACAGAAAGAATGAACTAAAATTATAAACAGTGGGGAGGAAAACGACACTGAAGCAAACAAAAATGGCAAGCATGTACAGCAAAACCTAGTTAACACAAAATCGCATTAGAAAAACCCTTGGTTAACACAAACAATAATATATATATATATATTTATATATATATATATATATATATATGTATATATATATATATATATATATATATATATATATATTTATATATATATATATATGTCAGTATATACTACCACTTAAACTCACGTTCGGCTCACTAGCGTAGTTGGCTAAACCGGACTGCGCGGTGACCGGGTGACAAACTCCATGTGGTCCTGGTTCACGCCCGGGGGTAGGCAGAAAAGCCACATTTCTCCCAGATTTACGGTATTTATCCTGGAATCAAGGCCGAAGGGTTGCGATATCCATAGTACCGAGCCAATGTCGGAATCAATTTTTTTTTCTTTTTAAGCCCCAATCTGGCTGTTGCCAGGGCCCTAAGGTAACCCAGCTTATGGACTGAACGGAGTTTCTGGGACAGATCGCCGGGTGAGTATCATCCTAAAATAAAAAATCTCGAAGAGAATTTCTGTACATGGTCAAAACTGACTATTTACATTCCTATAAAAATACATGGGAATACTGCTACGCCCCCCCCCCCCATATTTTACTACTACTACTAATACTACTAGCACTACTACTACTAATACTACTAGCACTACTACTACTACTAATACTACTAGCACTACTACTACTACTAATACTACTAGCACTACTACTACTACTAATACTACTAGCACTACTACTACTACTAATACTACTAGCACTACTACTACTACTAATACTACTAGCACTACTACTACTACTAATACTACTAGCACTACTACTACTACTAATACTACTAGCAATACTACTACTACTAATACTATTAGCACTACTACTACTACTAATACTACTAGCACTACTACTACTAATGCAACTACTAATACTACAACTACCACTACTATTACTTCTTCTTCGTCTGCTTCTTCTTCTTTTTCTTCTTCTTTTCCTCCTACTTCTTTTCTGAATCTTTTTCTTCTTCTTCTTCTATTCTTTCTCCTTCTATATTTTTGTCCCTCTTCATCCATTTGTGTTTCTCTCAAGGAGGGGATGTAGTTCCCACAGTCTGCGCCTAATTTCCAATTCCAATTCCTTTTCAGAAAAAAAAAAACAAAAACCCAACCACGCTCAACCTGTTGCTAGCTAGTCGAAGCTGTCAACAGTCTCCGGCTATATTTGTGGTCTTGTTTATTTGCGCCACTTTCGTGGCTTAAGTTCTGGTATTTGCAACCTCTCTGAGCTTAATGCTTCTTTCCTCCAAATCAGACCGCCATCATTTATAGTTTTACAATTTTGAGTAGTAATTTACTTTGCTGAAAAGTACTGAAAACAGTTTATGGGTTTGGATAGACTTGAAATATTCCGTGTGTGACCATAGTGGTATTATGGCTGTCTTGCTGCAATAAGAACGAGTTAATCATGCCATGGAGATGTGTGTGAAATGTTAGGTGGAGCCTCACAATGATTCCATCTGTCATTTGTTATAGTGTTGTCTGATTATGTTGGTTTTAGTTGGTAGCTAGGCTCCGGTGTAGGTAAATACCAGATCCCTGGAATACGCATCACGTCACCAGTCTTTACCATCGTACCATGGAGGAGGAGGGTGGGGTGGAACTGGTGGTTAGATACTCTGGTCCTGTCAGTATCGATCCATTTGTCTTCCCTATTTGCTGTCAGTCGTATCCTATTGTGAGTCTTACCAGTTATGTTTATGTTAGATGTATGATGTGGAATAAGATGATAATATGTATGAAACCCTGGGGAATATGGATGAACACCATCAAGCATACATACACCCGAGCATCCATACACTCACACAACATTACATGTGTGCACTCCTTTTTCCACATATTCATGCATGCATAACCACATAGATACATACCTATTTGACATTTCCTACACTTGCGTTCTCTTTCATACTCGCCTATTCATATTTTGTCACTCTTTGTGCGTTTGAGCTTCTCCTAAAAAGGTGATAGAGCTCCCACAGTGTGCGCCCTTAATGTTTTCTAAAAAAAGTTTATTAAGTTAATTGATTGAATGGTTTTAGGTTGGCTCCTTGGGTGGTTGCTGGTTTCAATGGTACTTTGGTTGCCTTGTTGAATGTCTAGCTGGTATGTTGGCTGGCTTTTGTATTATTGGATATTTCTGGTTGGTTCGCTGTTGAGGTGGTGAGTTAGTTGGTGGCTGGGTTGGTGAATTAGTTGGTTGCTGGGTTGGTTAGATAGTTGATTGGCTGGTATTTTTTTGTGTGTGTGTGTAGGTGTTTGCAACGTTCGTTTGCTGGCTGGCTGGTTCCTCTTTTGGTTGGCATGTTGATTGTTTGGTTAGTAGTTTGACTGGTTGTGATCTGTTGGTTGATCTGTTGTGTGGTTACTTTCTTGCAAAGCTATTTACTGGCCTTTTAACTAACAGGCTTGTTTGTTGGTTGCTGGTAGGTTGTTTGACTAGTTAGTTGACTGGCTACAGAATCAGTTGTAACACTTTTAAATGGGATCCATTTATCGAAGTTGTACTGCGACAGTTACGCATTCCCTGATTAAAGTAGCGCATCTTAAGTGTATTTCTGTTCATATTTAGGTTTCTTGTTGTTCAGTTTCTGAGCCAGTCAGCTGTTAGTGGAAAAGAAGGGTCTGACTTCAACAATAACTCAACATTGATCAGAAGTAGCGCTCAACATGATCTGCACAGCTTTCTGTACAACTAGGAGTTAAATATATGCACACATTGTTTAGCTGTCTTTTCCTCCACAATCTTGACATGAAATCTGGATACTTTGGCCTGTTTTGGCGGTCTCCGCCCCAGTTAACCTCCCTGGCATAGACACAAATATTTTATTACATTGATAATGAAGGAATAGTTACCATCTGTTGCCAGGTTGGAGTGCAGAGATTAAGTGCTGTAGCTTTCTTACTGCGAAAGGGTGTAATATGTTCAAGTCATAAAGTTATAGGATACTAGCCTGTGGTCGCGTCGGAGAATAATTTACTAGGTTGATATAGAGGTGAGGACTAACACATACACACACCCACACCTCCCTCCCCCATACACATTCATATATATATATATATATATATATATATATATATATATGTGTGTGTGTGTGTGTGTGTGTATATATATAAATATATATGCATATATATATATATATATAATGTGTTGTCGTTTATAAGCCACATAAAGTTCACGATAGAAGAGTTTTTTTACACCAAAAAAAAAAAACTTCTATGGTGAGCTGCAAAATAAGAAACGTTCCCAAGGCGGGCAAAAGAAACACTTTAAGCACACCTTGAAATCTTCACTTAAAGCATTTGGGAAGAATGACACCTATTGGGAGGCTGCCTCTCAAGACCGAAATGCATGGCGTGCAGCTCTACACAAGGGCGTGGCTACATGTGAAGCGAACAGAACAGCAAGACTGATTAAGAAAAGGATGGACAGAAAGGCGACTGCAGGAGATCTCCTCCCTGGCACAACGCTCATTCCCTATCCTCACTGTCCAAGAACTTTTCGGGCCCGCATCGGTCTCATCAGCCATCTTTGTACTCATAGTTGATGAAAAAGAGTGGTCATCATCATCTTGATGGACAATACACAAACAGAGTAGTCAATTTCTCTATTCACGTATGCCCTGTACAGTTCCCATGATATCACGTTTGTAATCGAGTTCAGCATTGCCAGCTCTTCTCAACAATGTTCAACGTAGAGTCTTGTGGAAGTTCTTTCTTCATTAGTTCATTTGTTTCCAATGCAATGCCTGTTTTGTGATTCTTTGCTCACTTTGTCCCAGAATGGGTCCAGTTTATCACCATTTCCTGTACTTAATAACTGTTAATACCAGTAGTTGTTGAAATATTTTTTTTTTTTTTTTTTTTCAAATTTGTCTAAGTTCCGGACGTGGCAAAGTCTCACTGGGATTAGACAGACAATGTCAGAAAACAGACACTCAACACAGTAAACGACTAATTGTATAGAGGGTCTTCAACATATTCAACACGGAGGAGGGGGAACATAGACAGACCTTTAATCAGGTAGCTCCACTTATAATAGAAATTCTTCGCTGGTGACTGAAGATGGAGACGAAGCAAGCGTGGGAATGTCCCGAGTGCAATTTTTGTCCAAGTCCAAGTCCTTTTGAGAAAAAAAAAAAAAAAGCTCGACCGCGTTCAGACTGCTGCTAGCTAGCCTAGGCTGCTAGCAGCCTCCACTTATAATTGTGGTCTGGGTTATTTGCGTCAATTTCGTGACTGAATTTTAGTGTTTGTGCCATTTCTGGGCTTGTGTGCTTCTATCCGATACAATTTTTGTTCCATCCATTCATTCTTTAATACCTTGAAGTTGTCGCATTCAATGCTCATCAAATTCCTCAGGGTCTTGTTTTCCAAAGCAATGAAGTTTCACTGAATGTCTGTAGGGCTTTTCCGCCTTATTCGGCATGTTTAAAATTATATATATTCGCCCCTGTTACTGATTTCCTGCACTGTGTGGAAATCATCCATGTGTGAACACCGGGGAAGGAAACAAAAAGGGGTGGGATTTGTAAATGTAAAAACAAAACACAAACCGAAACTTAACATTCAACAGAAGAAGTCGATTGTCATCTGATGACAATTATGGAAATGTTAAGCTCTGCCACGCTGACACTTATAGCTGCAGGCATAAAACAGTCCTATAAAACATTGTCTTTGTATTCGTCAAGACACATCGGACGACTTGCTCATAGGATTAGAAACGTTGATCACAAGCAATATTTTATGTGCGCTCATGTTTGCCAGAAACAGAGAAAGATACAGTGCCTTGTCTGACCTATTTGATGTTATTGGTTTTAACTTAGCCTGGATTTCAGTGACTATCGATCAGTAATAACATATTTTCGATGGATTACATCTGTCTTTGTAGAATAATATGTAATACATCTTCTTCTTTCTTCTTCTTCTTCTTCTTCTTCTTCTTCTTCTTCTTCTTCTTCTTCTTCTTCTTCTTCTTCTTCTTCTTCTTCTTCTTCTTCTTCTTCTCTTCTTCTTACTTCTTCTTCTTCTTCTTCTTCTTCTTCTTCTTATTTTTCATTATTTCTTCTTATTATTCTTCTTATTCTTCTTTTTATTCTTATTATTATTCTTATTCTTTCTTCTTCTTCTTTCTTTCTACTTATTCTTCTTCTTCTTCTTCTTCTTCTTCTTTTTCTTCTTCTTCTTCTTCTCTTATTCTTCTTCTTCTTATTCTTCTTCTTTCTCCTTCTTCTTCTTATTTTTTATTCTTCTTCTTCTTTGTCTTCTTCTTCCGCTTCTTCTTCTTCTTCTTCTTCTTCTTCTTATTCTCTTCTTCTTCTTCTTCTTTCTTCTTCTCTTCTTCTTCTTCTTCTTCCTTCTTCTTCCTTCTTCTATTCTTCTTATTCTTCTTCTTCTTCTTCTTCTTCTTCTTCTTCTTCTTCTTTTTTTCTTCTTCTTTTTTTTCTTTTCTTCTTCTTCTTCTTCTTCTTCTTCTTCTTCTTTCTTCTTCTTTTCTTCTTCTTACTTCTTCTTCTGCTTCTTCTTCTTTTCTTCTTCTGTTCCTTCTTCTTCTTCGAAAACTTCTTCTTCTTCGATCTTCTTCTTCTTCTTCTTCTTCCGTCTTCATTCTCTTCTTCTTCTTCTTCTTCTTTCTTCTTACTTCTTCTTCTTCTTCTTCTTATCTTCTTCTTCTTCTTCTTCTTCTTCTTTTCTGGGTCTTCTTCTTTTTCTTCTTCTTCTTTTTCTTCTTCTTCTAATTCTTCTTCTTCTTCTTCTTTCCAACTTCTTCTTCTTCTTCTTCTTCTTCTTCTTCTTCTTCTTAAACTTCTTCTTCTTCTTCTTCTTCTTCTTCTTCTTCTTCTCTTCTTCTTCTTACTTCTTCTTCTTCTTCTTCTCTTCTTCTTTTTCTTCTTTCTCTGCCTTCTTGTTTCTATTCTTCCATTCTTCTTCTTCTTTGTCTTCTTCTTCCGTCTTCTTCTTCCATACTTCTTCTTCTTCTTTTCTTCTTCTTCTTCTTCTTCTTTCTTCTTCTTCTCTTCTTCTTCTTCTTCTTCCTTCTTCTTCCCTTCTTCTTCTTCTTCTTCTTCTTTCTTCGCACTTCTTCTTCTTCTTCTTCTTCTTCTTCTTCTTCTTCTTCCTTCTTCTTCTTTTTTCTTCTGGATTATTATTATTATTATTATTATTATTAATTACATATTATTATTATTATTTTTAATTATTATTTCGATGGATTACATCCATCTCTGGAGAATCATATGTAATACTATTCTTCTTCTTCTTCTTCTCTGCTCCTTCTTCTTCTTCTTCTTTTTCTCTTCTTCTTCTTTCTTCTTCTTCTTCTTCTCCTTCCTCTTCTTCTTTCTTCTTCTTCTTCTTCGCTTCTTTTCTTCTTCTTCTTCTTCTTCTTCTTCTTTCTTCTTCTTCTTCTTCGTCTTCTTCTTCTTCTTCTTTCCCTTCTTCTTCTTCTTCTTTCTTCTTCTTCTTCTTCTTCTTCTTCTTCTTTCTTCTTCTTCTTCTTTTTCTTCTTCTTCTTCTTCTTCTTCTTCTTCTTCTTTTTCTTCTTTTTCTTTCGTTTTTTTTCTTCTTCTTTTCTTCTTCTTCTTTCTTCTTATTTCTTCTTCTTCTTCTTCTTCTTCTTCTTCTTCTTCTTCTTCTTCTTCTTCTTCTTCTTTCTTCCTTTTTTCTTCTTCTTCTTCTTCTTCTTCTTTCTTCTTCTTCTTCTTCTTCTCTTCTTCTTCTTCTTCTTCTTTCCTTCTTCTGCCGGAGTCCTCCACATACCTTCTCTTCTTCTTCTTCTTCTTCTTCTTTCTTCTTCTTCTTCACTTCTTCTTCTTTTTTACTCCTTCTTCTTCTTCTTTTTTTCCCTTACTTTTACCTCTTCTTCTTTTTCTTCATCTTCTTCTTCTTTTTCTTCTTCTTCTTCTTCTTTTCTTCTTGGAAAGGAGCCGCCAATAATAAACTCCACAATAAACGGTGACTCCTTGTTTTTTCAGGTAACATCTTTAATCTTCTTCTTTCTTTCTTCTTTCTTTCTTTCTTTTAGTCTTCTTCTTCTTCTTCTCTTCTTCTTCTTCTTCTCCTACTTTAAATAAAAGGTTAAAATATTGCGAAGAAGTTAACATTATTAACATTCAGAAAGATATAACATCTTAACAATAAGAATTGTTAAATGTTATGTCAACTAAACCCTGCTGTATAGTGTAAAAATATGGAAGGTGAATAAGCAACTGGATAATCGAATTTAGTTTCGGCGAATGGCGATATGCATAGAATGTGTTGCATTTCAAAAACGTTCAAATACGGAGGTTCTGTGGTGAACAGGAATAACAAGACTGTTGTTGAAGCGGTTTAAAAAAAAAAAAAACCAGGCTAAACAGATTTTGTTTAAGACATAGACCAGAGACTAAATCACTTTTTAAAACAACCACTGAGTGGACTATCACCAGTAAAACGTCAAGACCAGAGACTACAAAGTTATCAAGAGAAAATGGAAGCAACACATGGAGGAACTGCAGTTTCATTCAGTGTAAAAACAGGAAGAGAGACAGGGCATGTTGGAGGTCCACTGGTGCCAACTTTTATTATGGAGAAACTACCTGACTTGGCCTGTCCCTGTTTGATCTTGATAGGAGACAGTCTTAATCTGATTACTATCTCAGATGTGACTTATATTATTGGATTGTCTGTGAATATCACGGGTGCTGTGAAAACTCGATATTCCATACATTTACAGGTCAATCAATCGGTTGGTCTGTCTCTTACAGGACCTCGGTCACTTGTGGACACGCTTGATTTATAGTCTATTTTTCTCTAGCTAGTTCTCCAGCCCTGTATGCTTTCATGGCCAATGCATTTTTTATGTCCTTATCTACGTTCGCTGTGGTCGACCTTTGCCTTGTTTACCCGAAACTGCAGCCTCCATCACCGTTCTCTCTCCAGACCACAAAGACGCTTGACAAGTACAAACAACCCCAGCTTTTGACAGAGGATGCTGTTTACGAGCCAACTCTCCTTGATGTTCACATCATGCAGGATGTCAAAGTTTTCCTTTCTTTTTTTCTTTGGTTCACGGCAGTCTAAATCTTGCTCTGTAGCGTTTCAGTTCAAAAGCTTCGATTGTCTTCTTCACAGACTGAGTGAGAGTCTAGCTCCCATCTATAAGTTGCCACGAAAAAGATGCATCATCATCTCAGATGTGTACTTCTTTTTGCTTGCAGGTGCTGTGACATTTTTTCATGTTGTTTGGCCTCTCCAATGTTAAACCAACTCTTTATTTCCATGTATGTAAAGTAAAGATCCCTTTTCACGCATTTAGGCGCATCGGGAATTTGAGAAGAGCACCCATATTTTCACAGACCATTGGAACTTGGTGGGTAATGTGGTCAGCATTACGCCTGCCGTCTTTGCTTCCCCAGGACATACATCCTTGTTCCTATTTTATACTGGGTCGACCTGCGACACCCCATACCATGATAAAAATGCTCGCAGCCAGCAGTGGGCTTCGATCGCGGTATGTTAGAATTACGAGTCGCACTCGCAACGCCTAAACTACGGTTATTTGCGGGTACGTAGGTAATACTCCCACAGCTACATGTCTCTCAGGTCTTTGATGTTTCCCTGCCCACACATGATCCCATTTGTGACAAGCCAATAACAGTTTCAGTGACCACTGTAATAGGGTACGACAATACTAACAGCTTGGCTGGTACGTAGATATAAAAAGATTACACTGGTGGAAAATAAGTAGATGGACGAAAGGATGAATGAAGGATGAATGGATGGACGGTTGGAAGAGTGGGTTGATAAAATGGGTGAATCTATGTATAGACAGACAGACAAACAGAAAGACAGATAGCTAGATCTATAGACAAACACAGTGACAGATTGACAGAAAGGCGGACAGTCAGATAGATAGATAGATAGATAGATAGATAGATAGATAGATAGATAGATAGATAGATAGATAGATAGATAGATAGATAGATAGATAGATAGATAGATAGATAGATAGATAGATAGATAGATAGATAGATAGATAGATAGATAGATAGATAGATAGATAGATAGATAGATAGATAGATAGATAGATAGATAGATAGATAGATAGATAGATAGATAGATAGATAGATAGATAGATAGATAGATAGATAGATAGATAGATAGATAGATAGATAGATAGATAGATAGATAGATAGATAGATAGATAGATAGATAGATAGATAGATAGATAGATAGATAGATAGATAGATAGATAGATAGATAGATAGATAGATAGATAGATAGATAGATAGATAGATAGATAGATAGATAGATAGATAGATAGATAGATAGATAGATAGATAGATAGATAGATAGATAGATAGATAGATAGATAGATAGATAGATAGATAGATAGATAGATAGATAGATAGATAGATAGATAGATAGATAGATAGATAGATAGATAGATAGATAGATAGATAGATAGATAGATAGATAGATAGATAGATAGATAGATAGATAGATAGATAGATAGATAGATAGATAGATAGATAGATAGATAGATAGATAGATAGATAGATAGATAGATAGATAGATAGATAGATAGATAGATAGATAGATAGATAGATAGATAGATAGATAGATAGATAGATAGATAGATAGATAGATTGGATAGATGTACAGGTGTATAAAGCCACCACGTCGTGATTTCTCCCTTTGCGTATGAGACAGTATATTAATAAGATGAGTTTGTATATGACACGCACACACACACACACACACACACACGCTTACATGAACACACAGCACACTTACTCCTGGACATCTGTTTACGTAACTGTCAATATAACCCTGCGATTGGACACGCACGCACGGCTCAGTGAGTTCGCCATGCAGTCTTAAGACCACTGTCCCTACTCCCTCGTCCCGCTTTGGCGGTCGATCAGGTCACGAAATCCGTACACTATTTTCATCGTTGTAGGTCAATGAGGTAACTTCGTCGCTTCACCCACACACCGCCTGCAAGAAAACATTCGTTCAGGCCTTTTTTTTTTTTCAACTGTAGAGGTAGATGCATGCTGGGTAACTACCAGTGCGTCAGGCTGATGTTGGGATAAAGGGACGTACACCGACGTGCGCTGGCCGACCCTAAGAAACGTCCCAGGCCAGGTCGGACTAGCTACGCTTGTCTGCCTAACTCAATGAGGAGTTAACGAATGGCCATGTTTTACCAAGCGAAATGGAAGAGAAACATCAGAGATGTAGACGGTAGAGTTTCCGGAAACGATACAAAGTTTTTCCCCAGTGATTCTTCGGGAAGTATCCATGCTGGAGATAAACAGCTCACTGACGACGATGATATCCCTTATGAAGAAGAGGACAGAGGATTTTTTGCATACCTTAGTCGTGAGTAGCTTGTTGTGTTGCTAAAGAAAATCATCGTCATTGTATCGTTTTGTTACATTAATTTGACGTCATTTTGTTGTTGCTATTCATATTTCGTAGACTCACACAGGGCTTGCTTTTGTTTATCTTTTTCTGCAGTCCTGTTCTGCCTTTTAGCGTAAGGTTGTTCGTTCATTTGTTGAATCAAGTCTCGTTTTAAAAAAACACTCTTAATCTGTGTGCAGACCCGTTCCATAGATTGTGTTTATTTGTATGCAGGCTGTTGGTTCATTGCCTATTGCACAGATGCACTCTACCTTTGAAGGAAGCACGCCTAACCAGTTGCCTCCTATGATATGCTTGTTCGGGGAAGTGGGTATATTTTTTTTGTTTCTTCCATACTAGTACCCCGAACCCACACGGGATGTTGAGTATACTGAAAGTTGCTGATGTTATCTGTAGTGTAATGAAATGTATCAAAGCATTCTTCACATTGCGGGGGAGGAAGGGGGGGGGGGGGGTCATATCTAAGCACACATGTTGTACATAAATGTGACTGTTGATATTGAAATAAGTCAGTCCATGTGTTGCATTTGTCAGTGTTGATTCATTATATTAGGTGATCTGTTTACTCTTTTTTGACGTATAATATTTAAATAGTCTATTTCTAATGCCAAGAAATACAATTTTAGGAATCGCCTCTCCACATTAACCGTTTTTTTTTTTACCTAATACCCCATCTTTGAGTGATTTTTCCCTTAACTTTCACATATATTGTTCGACCATATTCCTATCTTTGAGTAATAGTCACTGAAAATGCCACATATATTATTCCATCAGATTATTATCTTTAGCTTATCGCTTCTCAACTTCTACGCCTATTATTCGACCAGTTTTCCACATTTTACTGATCCTCCCTCCACTTCCACATATACTGTTTGACCAGATTCCCATCTTTGAGTGATCATCCCTACACTTCCACATATATTGTTTGACCAGATTCCCATCTTTGAGTGATCATTCCTACATTTCCACATATGTTGTTTGACTAGATTCCAATCTTTAAGTGATCATCCCTCAACTTCCACATTTATTGTTTGACCAGATTCCTATCTTTGAGTGATCATCCCTCCACTTCCACATATATTGTTTGACCAGATTCCCATCTTTGAGTGATCATCCCTACACTTCCACACATATTGTTTGACCAGATTCCTATCTTTGAGTGATCATCCCTACATTTCCACATATATTGTTTGACCAGATTCCCAACTTTGAGTGATCATCCCTCCCCTTCTAAATATATTGTTTGACCAGATTCCCATCTTTGAGTGATCATCCCTACATTTCCACATATATTGTTTGACCAGATTCCCAACTTTGAGTGATCATCCCTCCCCTTCCAAATATATTGTTTGACCAGATTCCCATCTTTGAGTGATCATCCCTCAACTTCCACATAAATTGTTTGACCAGATTCCCCATCTTTGAGTGATCATTCCTCCACTTATACGTATACTGTTTGACCAGATTCCCATCTTTGAGTGACCATCCCTCCGCTTCCACATATATTGTTCGTCCACATTATTATCTTTTAGTGATCGTCAGTGCACTTCGACACCTATTATTCAAATATGTCTTTTAAAGATCACCCTATTTTCGTCAATGCCTGTATCATATCTTCCACCACAAACGTATTCGGGAGTGATCGTTTCCCCTTCTACCCACACTAAATATTCCCTAGTAACATAATTTTCTACCAGAGTGCCATCGTTCAACGATCATCCCACTCTCCACTTCCACACCAAATATTCCACCCAGAGCCCCATCTTTCAGCGATCGTCCCACTCTCAACTTCCACACCAGATATTCCACCAGACAATGCCACCCCATCGGTAACTCATCATCCTTGACGTCACCTGCGTATGGGCACGCTTTATGAAAAGTACAATTTAACAAATGCCTAATTTATCCGTCCATAGCCGTATTTTTCCTTTACAATGAAAAATATCGCCCAGCGCCCCCCCCCCGGCCCCCCTGCCCCCCCCCCTGGGCCCCCACCCCCAAGAAATATAATAATCAGCATGCCTTGAAATGAAACTTTTATAATCTAACAAAAGTAATGACATAATGTCAGTTTTCTTTTCTATCGCCATCCACCCCGCACCCCTTTTTTCCCTACTTACAACATGTCTGGTCTGTAATGGTGGTAGTCTTCTCACCAGTTCACTTCACAGAATGTTTTAGGAGTGTCTGGCGTCTGAAAGTGGTGGTAACATTACAAGCCGTCCCCTTTCGTTAAGTGAAGACCCGCCCTAGCTTTTTACCAGGCCCTAATTATAGCCGGGCCATAAATAAGGCCTAAAGGCTGAACGGGTTTCTGGAACCCGTCCACGGGTGATGCTCATCCGCAGGGTGGCACTTTGTGTCACCGGGTGTTTGTCGCTACGTCTGATGTCCTGTGGGGTAAAAAGTCAGACTGAAAGCTCTGGGACATATGGACTGCATAATGTTTCCCAGTAGCCATAGTACGATCTACCTTTCCACTGCTAGGGATCCATAGTTCTTTAAAACATCATTTTGATGTTGTACTGTTTGAAGCGTAAGGGTGCCTTGGAGGACTGCTTTTATGTATGGGAGGGAATATGACAGCTTTTTCTTTAGTTAAACTGGAGTATTTGGAATCTGTTCGGTTCGAAGCAGGATTACTGCCCCTGCTCTAAAGTTGGTGCAAGTTTCCCATGCCGATAATGAGTGTGTCTCTTACACAGGTAGGATAGGTATTGAACATTTGCCCATCTCCTGTATATGGCTTTTCCACGTCAACTGCAAACATAGGTGTCCAAATATTGGAGGGCTACTTACTGACTTCTGGGTATATCAAGTGCAAAAAGGTCTTTGTTCTGATTTTGTTCTTTTTTTTTTTGGGGGGGGGGGGAGAGAGATTATTCGTGTGTCTTCCAGAAATTTACTGATAAGAGTGGACAGTTAATCCATAGTTCTGTTGAGAGAGCTTTTCTTGAGGGTTTTCTCCCCTTGAAATCTGTGTTTCACAAATGGTTTCGTAGCCTCTTCAGCAGTTCAACTACATAAGGAATTCGTGTTTTCTACAGGGGTGCCTCTCATTGCTCCGTGTGATATTCGCAAGCTCAGATTTTGAACTTTGTATAGGTTTCTCAGCATCCTGTCTCGGAAGCTGAAATATTTTGGTCACATCAAGCGCTACGACGGATTGAAAAAAAAAAAATTATAGCAGAAGGCATGGTACCAGGAAGGAGGAGAAGTGGCAGACCAACACGAAGATGGGCACAAGATATAAGTGACTCCTTGAGTATGAAAGTGCAAGGCGGGAGAGCTGGCGAGAGACCGAGTTTCTTTAAGGCAGATCGTGATGAGAGCGACGTTCTGCAAAGGACCTGCTAAATGATGATGATGATAGGTTTCACAAGTTCGTTTTCGCGACTCGGTTCGTGAGATTGAGGCGTAAAGCATAAAAGGCTAACCAGCTTTAATGTGCGTAGAGGTAGCCTATCCATCATGAAACATTGTGTTCTTGTAATTCACGGGAGGCTAATGCTTGAGATGACCACATGGAAGCGTGCCGTCTATGAAACACGTGCAATCAGATGTTTTGAAAAGTTCGTGCCACATAAGTAAATGTAAGCATGCTGACTGTTTTCTTCGAATCTGTGTCCGTTTTTGTTTTATACCCTAAATAACGCAACAACAAAATCTTTCGGTTTGGTTATATTTGAAAAGCAAAAATATTTCTGATAAGGACATGATTATTAGCAGTTTGCATACCAATTTCCAAAAGCTTACATCGAACCACTGGAATGATCTGTGGAAGCAGGTATAGAAGAAGACAACGAGAGAAGATTTGTGACAGTCTTGTTGTATGGCATGGAGGTGTGTCGGCACACGAACTGATACATGCTGCAGGAGATCTCAGATTGTGGCGAGGCATGATCGCCCACGCCAGTCGGCAAGTCACCTGATGATGATGACATCGAACGGTTTTTGAGAGAAGGTTTTTTTTTGTGGGGGGGGGGGGGGGAGAGAAGATTTGGGGGGTGGGGGGGTTTAACCAACTGTGTACATACAAATTAGCCAGATCTGTAAAACGGATGTGGACTCAAAACTAAAGTTCTGGAACAAGACCAAAGACCTGAAGTGGACGAACAGCCAGAACTTTCCGCTGAAGTTTACAGTCGAAGAGCTCTTGATCACAGTAATTACCTCAATGAGATTAAGCAGATATCCGCATGCATGAAGGAAACAGGACAAGCGTTAGGCAAGGCAAAATGCAGACTAGTGACAAGTCAATCTGTCACTGTCCGGATGAGAAATGGTATACATAAGACTGACAGTTTTCAGGAAACAAGTGTGCCCTTGAGGCATGAGTCATTCAGGCTGCACGACTTCAACTCTTGTCTGTTTCAAGTGGTTAACATTTATAATATTATGCAAAGAATTTTGCAGCTTTGAAGTTTAGTGAACGCGTTTAACAATTTCATAATCATTTATTATGAGGGTTCGATTTGGGCAGATGGATCTTCTTCAAGACAAATTCATTCTATAGTTGCAGGTAATGCAAGTTTCCCTCTGTTGAAGACACAGGGTGCCTCATGCAATGCTTCCAAAGACAGAAGCCGTAAGACTGTAGTTAACCTTCATTGTGAAGACAATTTACGTCCATGTTTTGAACTTATATTGTGTTATTGCAATCGACGTCTTTGCAAACTGGACATCGCCATGCGTGCTCAGTCCTCACTGTAACAGCCACTCCAAGGTACCTTTGCTGTTTCTTCAAATTAGGAGTCGGTTATGGTGACTTCTGTCTTTACCTTGAAGATGACATAGACGTGCTTCACCAGCTCTAACTCTTCGGTCACGCAGTCGCATTAGCGTCAGAGATTCGCCGTTATCCCATAACCTAGTCTGTACAGAGTTGATAATATCAGCTCTGTCCATGCTTCTTGTCCTGTGCATTGGTGCATTACTTGCCAGCATGTCAGCTCTTTCTTGACCATTAACTCCTGCGTTCCCAGATGTGTAGATCCAGATGATGAAGGTTAACTGTGACTTTCGAATGCTTTCTACCCATTCTGAGCATAGACTCCCTGTAGACAATTTCTAAAGCATGCTCATAGAGTTTGACACGATTATTGATTGTGTCGCCGCTTGTTCTGCTGTCCATGCAAGTGTCCAGTGAGCAGCAGTTATCTCCATGGTAATGCTTGACGTAGTCTTCTAATAAGCACCGCTATCCTCTTCTCTTGTTTTCCCCCCATCCTTTGTGTTGTGTATGCCCATGCTGATCTTGATCCGAGCTTTACAGAGCCATCTGTGTAAATGACCGCGTCTTCTGGGCGTGAGTGCTGATCAATCAGTGCCCTAATCTCAGCGTCAACGGCGGCAGGTATCTACTCCTGCAGTACCTCCCCACTGTTATGTCAACCTTAGACAAGTCATGCCTGTATACTGGCGCATCCATCAATTCTTGTCCATGACTAATCTCTACAAGGTTGCTGGATTTAGATGTTTTGACTCGGCCATCCAAGAGTAGCCTCTTCTGAGACGCATCCCTTTAATTCGATTGATAGCGTTGTGCAGGGGTGGTTGATATCTGCTGGTATTCTCACGTACGCTTTTACCTGTGTGTCACATATCACTCCTGTCGCGTGCCTAATGTAAGGATTTCTCCTTCAGAACCAACAGCACTCAGAGATAATTATGTTGAGTCGTTTGGCTCGTACTGGTCTAAGGGATTCCCCGTAGCCAATATACGCTCAACTTATCTCTGGAGTAGGGCAACTCAAGTATTGGCACTACAAAATATGTCAGTATGTGAATACAATATTTCTAGGCACACTTGGCTGGACACCCCCACTACTTACTAAAGAAAGCCCCCAGGTTATGAAAGTTCATTATCATAACCATGTTAACACATATAATGCATCAGACTTAGCTTCTATCCTTTCTGTCTATGATGCCTCCTTCAGCTCCGGATGATTCGACTGTCTCTGACTCTGGGAATTCTGCTCCACTGGATCAAATAGTCAGAGAGTACCTCACCATAGAGGACACAATACTGCACTGGTACTTAGCAAGTCTCTATCACCAAGTAGAATACACATTGTTTTTGAGTTACCCTAAGCTCTAGCACTGGTAGGCTGATTGAGGTACCATCTCCCACATGTTGGAGATGTCAGGAACCTTCACAGGTGTTAGCTGGTGGGTACAGTTAGTTTAGGGTTGTTTGATTGCTTGATGGGTGTTGGTTGGACTGTGAAACTTCTGCCAGCTCCTCACAAAAGATACATCCTGTCAAGAAAATAACTCAAAATTAGTCATCACCAAGAGGGTAACATCTTGACAAGAAAGACAGAACAAGCATCAGTCATCAACCCCCATCTGTTTACTCCCCCCTGCTCTCCTGTTTCATTCCTCAGATTGCCTCTCCAGACGAAGAGACATAAGTCTCCTATATTCATCTGTCTGTTTAGTGCAAGAGAAGGCAAGTCAGATATACAGTGGAGATAGATAAAGTGTTCTAACACATATATCACTCTATCTCTCCCCCTCCCTCTGCACACAGACACCAATATTTACTGTCAGTACCTGCATTCCCTAGATTTCCAAACGCTCGCCCTAGCATTCATTGATCTGGGTCACACACACACATACTCTGGTTAACAAAGTCCTGACCTAATTCTGTCCCCATTTGGTATGCACATCTTCTATAGTTAGTTTGAAACGTACACACTTGTAAAGGTATTAAGTTTTACCAGTATGGGTGGTTTATTGAGGGCATAAGCTATTTAGTCTGTACAGGGGAAGGTCTACGTTCGAATCCGCTTCTCTAGCGATCAAGAACGGTCGAACTAAGTGTGATCACACAGCCGATACTGATCTCTCTACAGCAGTGACTACTTTACAGACATCATTTTAGGTACTCGTAAACTATAATTAACTTACCCAAGCATATGTAAAAACTGAGACATTCCAGATCGCCTTGAAAATGAAAGTATACAGGCATAGATTGACACGTCTGGACGTTAGAGAAGCTGGCAAAGAGAATAGCGTCAGTTAGACACTTCAGGCGTTGGTGCAAAAAGAAGTTCCTAGTATACATGGGGCAAGGAGTAAATCGGTTTCCACGAAACCTCAAATAACTCCCTTAATATATCCGAAGATATATACATTTAAAAGTGGAGTTTAGTTAAAGTAACCAGAAAAGGTAGACATAATAATGTTGTCCAATACAGGCCTATATATATAGATATAAGGGACTATATACTTTCCGGGCGAGTCCAAGTTTGAATTTTGTGCAGATTACAGGTAAGTCAGGTTACCAGCCTTACAGACCGATGCGTAATGACTATCATTTCACGACAGTACCCCCCCCCCCCCCCCCAAGGGAAGAGCGTACTACGCGAATGAACAATGATCAGCCATTTACACATCTATGGACTCACTACTTTCAGCTTGCTCATCACCTTCAGTCTATGAATTATCAGACAAGGGATGGCGGCTCAAGAAATCTGTTCTGAATCAAAGGGTTGACCCAACCAACCTCTCAGAGACAAATGAAATATATACAATAATGCCAATTCATGTGAAAATAGAGAAACCTATGACCACTATACAACACTAATCAATAAGGAATCTATATAGAATCAGTCGATGGCCCTGAAGACCTAAGACTAATGACTCCATCCATGTATCACTGATCCCTGCCAGGTACATGCAAAGATGTAGGTTCAGACCGAACCCCCCGATCGGGTTGGCTGAATAAACCTACACACCATCCTGGTACTCCTGTCATATTCAGGAAATATACCGGTGTGTCTCCTACATCATTAGTCACACAGGAAGGTCGTCGAGGCATGTGGGATATAATCCCTCCCGTCTGATCCTTCGCGAGGTTCGGAAGGATAATCCTCCCCTCGTCACTATGTGCTCCAACAAACACAGGAAGGAACCCTGGTGTGAATTGAAAATTCTTCACCTTCTGGTCCTCCTGATGGTCTGGAGGTTTACTCCATTCCTCTTTTAAAAAGAGGAGCTTGCACAGGGCATTGACTGAAAGGCTCAACAGGAACCAATGTCGTATTATACTCCAATAATGAAGTTTGCCCTGGCTTAACTCTCAGGACAGAGTTACACTCTGACAAGAGTGGTTCTATAGCTTGTTTCTGAGAGACAGAGAGAGTTGGGTTAACCTCTACATCTTTATAGGTCTCCCTGGGGTGAAGAGGATATTCCACAGCTGTGGCTTCTCCACCTTCCACCTCCATAGCTACAGAAAGTGTCAAGAGGGTCGGTGTGTCACTTACCTCTCTCTCGTTGTATTTCCGGAGGAGATTAATGTGATAGACCTTTGACTTACCTTTAATGTTGATCTTATAATGGATCCTGGATATCTTCTCTACCACCGTATAAGGGCCTCCCCAAGCTAACTCTAACTTAGACTTCCCTGATGGTAGTAGCAAAAGCACCCTATCTCCAACCTCAAGACATCGTTCCTTCGTCTTCCGGTTGAAATGTGCAGCGTACCTCTTACGTGCACGAATCAAGTTCTCTTTGGCCAGGTCCCACCCTAGCTTTAACCGTTCCTTGAGTTCCTGCACATACTGTGATATGGTTTTCAAGGAATCATCTGCCCCTTCGTCTGTCCATGTCTTCCTGAGAATGGCCAAGGGTCCAGAAATGGGTCTTCCGAACACCAAGGTCGCAGGTGGAAATCCAGTAGAGGCATTGGGTACTTCCCGGTAGGCGAATAGTGCTGCAGACAGATACTCGTCCCACCTCTCTGGCTTTTCCTGTGTTAATCTTCTCAGAAGCGATACCAACGTTCCATTGAACCGCTCATTCTGGCCGTTCGCTTGGGGTCGGTATGGACTGGTGCAAATGTGTTGAGACTTGATTATCTGAAACACTTCCTCCATTAGTTTCCCTTTAAACTGAGATCCATTGTCTGTCAGTATCTGCGAAGGGAATCCCACTCTGGTGAAAATGCTCATCAATGCCTCTGCCACCGTCTTACTGTCAATCCTCCGAAGTGCAACAGCCTCCGGATACCCTGAACAACAGTCGACCAAGGTCAATATGTAAGCATTCTTCTTCTTTGTGAGAGGAAGTGGTCCAACCAAATCGACCGCCACCCTTTCAAAAGGTGTGGAGGTGACAGGGGTTTCCCCCAGTCCGACTGGTGCATTCCTGCCTTTGGGAGCTACCTTCTGGCACTCCGGACAGGATTTGACATAACGCATGATATCTGCTGACATACCTGGCCAAAAGTAATGGCAGGCAATGCGTTGTGTCGTTGCATGTATTCCCATATGGGCACTATAGGCTATAGTGTGCCCCATCTGGAGAATCTGCTGTCTATATGTTTTGGGTACTACAAGTTGACTGTGCTCTGTATACTTGTCACTTGCCCATCTGTAAAGCAACTTACCTTTCATGAAGAATTCTTTCTTCAAAGGAGGATTGTGACTTGCAGTTAACTTTTTAAAACATGCCTTAAGGGTTGGGTCACTACTTTGGGCCACCTTAATTTCCTCAGGAAGAGGATTTACATGAGGAGAATCCTCTAAAGCACTTTTATGTTGTGCTCGGGTGGTCACCGCAGCAAGATGCTCTGAAGGTTTCTTCGGCTCTGCTAAAAATACATAAGTAGCGCCAAGAATTAAATCAAAGGTACAGTGTTCGAGCACTGCAGCCTCAATTACCCCCGAGACATACTTTGAACGGACCTTAATCTTAGCAATAGGCAAGTTTAAAGGTTTAGCATCCAATGTGGCACATTGGAGCTCTATGAATCTGCCAGTATACTGATCAGGTTTTACAAACTCTGGCCTCACCACACAGCCGTATGACAAACCACTATCATACAGACAATTTAGAGAATATCCATTAGCCCAAACCCTCTCTACCACAGGAGGCCTATTGGAACCATTGTACAATTGTTCCTGGGTAGAAGGTACTACAGTAGACAACAAAGCTGATACTTGTAAATTCCCTGACTGTTTGGATTTACATTCCTTAGTCCAGTGGTTATTATTTTTACAAATATGGCAGTAAGGCTTTTTAGGGCCATTAAAGGGTTGTCTATATTGTGTTCCCTGAACTTTTGAGGGGTTCTGGGGTTGTGCTTGGGATGAATTCTTTTTAGGGGATTCATTTGGATGGGTTTTATGACCATTACCATTATTTTTCCCTTGGCCCTGGGCCTTGGGTTTCCCACCTATACCCACTTCTTTATGTGCCATCTCATACCTCTCAGCATACATCAACATCTCACTCAGTCTGTCAGCACCATTCTCCGTCAGGAAGGTTTGCATAGGTCGAGGTAATGTCTCTCGGAGTTGTTCCGTTAGGATCATCTCCTGTAAATCTTCAAAAGAAGAGGAGTATCCAGACATTTCCCTCCACCTTGTCAAATATCCCTGAAGGCGACTGGCGAACTGAGGATAGTTCTCCCCTGTCATCTTTCTCTCATTTCTGAACTTCTGTCTGTATGTCGCAGCATTAAGTTCGAAACGTTTCAGCAAAGCCTGACACAATGCATCATAATCAGTCTCAGTACCGGTGGGCATCCGTTGATAAATCTCGTATGCCTCACCCCTCAAACCTTGAGCCAACTTCAGCGTGTACATGTTCCTTTCCAAGTTGTACAAAGATGCCAATTTGCCAAATCGGTCTAGGTACTGTTCAATATTTTCAGCCTTCGGGTCGAAGACTGGCATAGGAAAGTTCATCGCTTGAGCTGAGCTACTGTGCGTTGATGCACCATCAATATCAGGTGTTGGAGATCTGGGTCTATTACCCTCTCTCTGAGCCTGAAGTTCCAATTCTCTTAACCTCACCTCCTGTTCCAACTTCATTCTTTCTGACTCCCTCTCAGACTCAAGTCTGAGTCTCTCAGATTCAATGCGGAGTCTTTCGCTTTCCTTCTCTGCCTCAATTCTGAGTCTCTCAGCCTCACGGGCTTCCATTCTCATCTCACGTTCCGTGGTTTTAATCCACTCGGTCATTTCTTTACCCTCCAATCCCATCTGGACAGCCATGTCCCTCAATTCCTGTATGGAAATTTTTGACTGCGACATGCTGTCTTGTCAATCTAACAGTCCACAACAAAATATATTGTCACCAACCATGTAAATATAATCAACAATAGATTAAATTATCACCACCAACCAAGTTTGTACCTAACCCAATGTACTTAGACACCACAAAACACCACAATGATTACAAATCACTCCTAGGAGTATACTCTAAGAACTGACCCAGAATGGTCACAACTGTGTTAACAAAAAAAACAAACACTGAACAACTCCTGGCCAAGATCACCAGCAAATTTAAAGATTGAACAGTGTACAAAACAATCCCACGACGAGACCACAGATTTTTGGTGATATGTTGTTCTGTCACATATCACTCCTGTCGCGTGCCTAATGTAAGGATTTCTCCTTCAGAACCAGCAGCACTCAGAGATAATTTTGTTGAGTCGTTTGGCTCGTATTGGTCTAAGGGATTCCCCGTGGCCAATATACGATCAACTTATCTCTGGAGTAGGGCAACTCAAGTATTGGCACTACAAAATATGTCAATATATATATATATATATATTTCTAGGCACACTTGGCTGGACACCCCCACTACTTACTAAAGAAAGCCCCCAGGTTATGATAGTTCATTATCATAACCATGTTAACACATATAATGAAGATACACATACATACACACCTGCTAAACACTTAAAAAGGTGAAATAGAGACACCTAAGTCAGCCATGAAAATGAATGTATATAATCAATATAAATTAGATCTATAAAAGTGAGACAAATTGCCAGATCTCAGGAAATCATGTCCAAATCACTAGGATCTACACAGACAGAAGGTCTTGGAGATGACATCTTCTCATCATTGGACACAGGAAGCTGTGAGGAACACAACATCATGCGAAGCATTTGACTTATCTTCTCTTATCTCTGTCTATGATGCCTCCCTCAGTTCCGGATGATTTGACTGTCTTTGACTCTGGGAATTCTGCTCTACTGGATCAAGTAGCAAGAGTACTTCACTGTACAGCAACTGTACTGGTATCTAGCATGTCTATATCACCAGTAAGGACACACAATGTCTTAGAGCCACATTACTCTGGCACTGGTAGCTGTTTGAGGCCCAATCTTCCCCATGTTTGGAGATGTCAGGAACCTTCACAGGTGTTAGCTGGTGGGTAACAGGTTGGTTCTGGTGGTAGGATTGGTGGTTGGATGTTGTTGAGACTGTGAATCTTCTGCCAGCTCTTCAGAAAATATACATCCTGTCAAGAAAATAACTCAACATTAGTCATCATCAAGAGGGTAACATCTTGACAGGAAAGACAGAGCAAGCATAAGTCATCACCTCCCATCTGCTGTCTCCTCCCTGCTCTCCTATTTCATTCCTCAGATTGCCTCTCCAGACCAGAAGACATAAGTCTCCTATATTTATTTGTCTGTTTAGTGCAAGAGAAGGCAAGTCAGATATACAGTGGAGATAGATAAAGTGGTCTAACACATATATCACTCTCCCTATCCCCCTCACTCTGCACACAAACACCAATATTTACTGTCAGTACCTGCATTCACTAGTTTTCCAAACCGCCCAGCACTCAATGATCTGGGTCAAGCACACACATAGTTTGATTAACACAGCCCTGACCCAATTCTGTCCCCATCTCATATGTACAGATTCTGTAAGTAGTTTAAACCGTACACAATTGTAAGGGCATTAACTGTTTATCAGTATGGGTGGTTTATTGAGGGCATAAGCTATTTAGTCTGTACAGTGGAAGATCTACGTTCGAATCCGCTACTCTAGCGATCAAGAATGGTAGAACTAAGTGAGATCACACAGCCGATATGGATTTCTCTACAGCAGTGACTACTTTACAGACAACATTCTAGGTACTCGTAAACTATAATTAACTTACCCAAGCATATGTAAAAACTGAAACATTTCCAGATTGCCTTGAAAATTGACAGTATACAGGCACAGATTAACACATCTGGAGGCTTGAGAAGCTGGCAAGGAGAATGGCGTCAGTTAGACAATTCAGGCGTCGGTACAAAAGAAGTTCCTTGTATACCAGTAAGAGTAATAGTATCAGCAGCAGCAGTAGTGGTAGTAGTTGTAGAATTAGTTGTAACTGAAGACGAAAAATTAGAAGAAGCAGAAAACTGAGACGAAAACGAATGGGGGAAGAAGCAGAAAAGGAAGAAGACGAAAGAGGACAAAAAGGGAGAAGAAGCACAACAGAGGAAAAAGCAGCAATAGGAGAAGAAGCAGAAAAGGAAGAAAAGGCAGAAAAGGGAGAAGCAGGAAAGGAAGAAGAAAACGAAAAGGGAGAAGAAGCAGAACAAGGAGAAGAAGCAAAAAAAAGGAGAAGCAGAAAAGGAAGAAAAAGCAGGAAATGAAGAAGCAGAAAAGAGAGAAGAAGCAAAAAAGGAAAAAGAAGCAGAAATGGGAGAAGAAGAAGACAAGGGAGAAGAAACAGAAAAGGAGGAAGATGAAGAAATGGGAGAAGATGTAGAAAAGGGAGAAGAAGCAGAAAAATCAGAAGAATAAATTAAGAGCAACAACAACAAACAAAAAACGGCGAAAAAAAAAGGGGGGGGGGGGGGGGGGGGGAGGGAGAAGAAAAAAACTTGGGAAAATTTTCTGTAATAAACGTGTTTAAAAAAAAAAAAAAAAGGAGCTCTGCGGAATTACACCCTATTTTTACTCGATGTTATCAATTACAGTAAAACTTCGATTAACCGTTATCGTCCAGACCAGAGCTGTGACGAATAACCGAATAGACGGACAACAGAAATCTTCTAACACACATCTACAGTAACCTGATTTCACTGCTGGCGTGGGACGCAACTGAAAACAAAATCCTTTTTAAGGAATCAAACATAAATATTGTATTTATTTTCACAAAACCAGCAAAATGAAATTCGGTATAAATGAGATAATGTACAGAAGTGTAATCTAGTCTAACACTTTGAACCTGCGTTACTTTCACATAATCTCTCAATTTTTTCTTACGCAGATGTAGGATCTGCCTTATTTGTGTGTTTCCTTTTGCATTTGATAACAGTCGATTAATTTTTATTACCTTTTTTTTGTTTCCGACTGGTTAGTTGTAGGTTTCTGATCGAGTAAGGATATTTTCTTGTTGTTGTTGACTAAATGGATAATATAAACTGACTGTTGTGTGAGTGACGGTTAATTGATGTTTTTCTGTATTCAGTATAATGGGTCTTTTAATGATGGTGGTGGAGGGAAAAAAAAAGGGGGGGGGGGAGGGGGTGGTCTATTTTCGGTTATTCTGCCCCTATTATTGTACACTATATAAACCTTGTCGGCGTCTGTGGCTTAGGCGTTCCGTACGCCCATCGTAATGACGGGGTGCTGGGTTCGATCCCTGCTGCGGATGGTTTGCGCTGGTTTCGACAGTGGCACCGAGAGCCGACTGTCCAGGTGCAATGGCAAACTGCTGGACGTAAATTTGCCTTAAAAAAAACACAACAGCCCAATAGTGCTGGGGTTTGTCCTGCAACGTCCTGTAAGGGATAAGCAACTAAAAACTCTCACACACACACACACACACACATATATATATATATATATATATATATATGTATATATATATATATATATAGATATATATATATATATATATATATATGTATATATATATATATATATATATATATATATATATATATATATATATACATACATACATACATATATATATATATATATATATATATATATATATATATATATATATATAAACCTTGAGTATACCTTCAACAGCCACCCACTATTTCCACACACAAAAATTTCAAAACCCATATATGTAACTGTACGGTTTACAATTCCAGAGATATGTGTGTTGTGCGTATGCAAATATATCGGAGATAAGAAACATATATAAGGTAGAAGAGCACTGTCGCAAATACAATACACGCTGATCCTGATTTAGGAAATCTTTTCGCGAAAAGTGAAACAAGAAGAATGGATTCCGTTTTCAGCGAATAGATCAAGCGTAAACTGTAACAACTGGGCTATTATTAATAACAGTTTTATGTTTTATATTGTTTATGATTTTATTCAGTTGAGAGTCCGACTCGTAACCCATCGTACCGCGATCGAAACCCACTGCTGGCTGCGTGAATTTTTATCATGGTATCATGGTCGCAGGTCGACCCAGCCTAAAATGGGTACCAGGATGGCTGTCTTGGGGAAGTAAAGACGGCCGGCGTAATGCTGACCACATTACCTATCCAGTGCGCGATTTGTCTGTAAAAATATGGGACGCTCTTCCCATATACCCGATGCGCCTTGGGCGTGAAAAGGAATCTTTACTTTACTTTACTCATAATTATGATTTTTTCTTCATTGTTTGTAGGTTTGTTTTGTTTTGTTTCTCATTCTATCCAATTTATGAAGGTTTGTTTCGTATACAGTACTAAAACTGTGACGACATTTTACTGAACTAGCACACCTACACATTTTAGCAAAGAACCGATCCTGCTATGAAGACCTCGTCTCCCCGCTCCTGCAGTTCCTTCCACTCGACATTTTCTAGGGCCCTCACGAGCCAGCCTGCGCAAAGATAGGAGTGAGAGGGACCTGGAATCACTCCCGATAATCTATCACTGGTGAAATCCGAACGGTGTCAAATCAGAGGAAGCGAAGTGTTGTTTTCCTCGAACCTGAGTCTGGATGGTGCCTTGCTTGTTCATATCAGCTTTCTGTGAATTATTTTTACGGAGTAGATAGTGCGGCTCGTATTAATGTTTTACTTTATCATAGATTTACTCTAAGTAGAGTAGTTTGGCAACATAACATATTCTGCTGACTAAAAACTGAATTTTCCCCAAGCTCATATTTCATAGTTCGCTGAAAACAAACGTGCAAATTAGAAAATCGAAATACTGAAGCGAAGATGTGCACACACACACACACACACACACACACAGAAAATTTAAATAAACATAACAAATCACAGTGGTAATATAGAGACTGCGATTGTAATGAGAATTACTGCAAACAATTTTTAATGATAAATGAAGTATCTCAGAAGAAAACGTCCTATTTTTATAGACATAAAATGTTAGTTGCGGCTATCATACGACACTGCAGAACCAACCTCAGATTTTTTTTTTTTTTTTAATATTTGTGATAAAGAAAAAAGGTAAAGGTTCCCTTTTTTAAGCCTTTTGGCTTATAGGGCATATAGGGCTGGACCTATATTTTTATAGACCAACGGCACAAAATGGGTGATGTGGTCAGCATCATGCCGGTCGCCTTTACGTCCCGGGACTACACCCGGTATGCACTCGAGGCTGGGTCGACCTTGGAGTCAAGGAGACTTTTGGAAAAAGTCCGGCACCGCCAGGGAGCAAACCCACGACCTACCGATCTGAACTATAGAGTCCAGCCGATACGCCACGGCGTATAGTTACTGTATAGTTTTATGTTCAGTAGTTGCCATTTTGCACTGACCGGTCGGTTCGATCCAACGTAGGTCAGCGGCTGCCAAATCACCTTCAGCTGGGAGCGAGCAAGCCATCTACCTCGTCACCAGGAAGCGCATTTGCAACGATACGCACAGATGCGGTTTTTTTATAGAAATAAAACAAAAAACGTTTGTTAAAAAAAGTTTATACTTTTAACTGTTATTACTTATCTTGCATACAATAACCAGTGCACTAAAAAGATATACAATAACTTTTACTCTGGCAAGTTGGACATAATATATTCACTATGACGTGTTTTATGAAACTTATTTTTTATGTATACTTTATCATATAATTTAAGCGATACACGAATTTAGCTAATTATCTTTAAAAATATTCATCCATTATTTTAAACCACGGCTAGTAAAAGCGTGCGGCGCCCACATATATGTAAAACAACCAAATCATGTTTATAAAGATAATGACCTGTGACAAGCTGAGTCAAGTAATATAAATTGTTATGTAGGCTTAGATAGTGCATAGGGCAGAGGTCATAGCTCTCCATGTCTCGCGGTTCGTTGCCACCTGATTTAGGTTTTGGATATTCATTAGGTCCATAGTTGAGCCTTCCCTGATGATGGTTCTAAGCAGGGTCTCTCTTGGTCTTCCCCATTTATTTTCTTTCCTGTGTCCATATGAGGGCCTGATGGGGGAGTCTCGTCTTATCCATTCTGAGTTCATGTCCGATGTAATTCTTGCCGCGCTTTCTTATAAAATTTGATACATCTTCTTGCTTAGTCTCTTATCTTATTTGCGTATTGGGCCCGACTCTCTAGCGTAGTTGGCTAAACCAGATTGCACGGTGACCAAGTGACAAACTTCTTGTGGTCCGGGTTCACCCCCGGGGGTAGGCAGAAAAGCCACATTTCTCCCAGATTTACTGTATTTACAATGGAATCAAGGCCGAAAGGTTGCGATATCCATAATACCGAGCCGAAGGGTTAACAACTAATGGCTTCTGGATACTAAAACAAACATTTATGTATTGGATCTGAAATCTATCCAGTGAAGTTTCACTATTCTTTTACAGCATTCTTCTAAGGCATTTGTTCTCAAAATTGTCAATTTTTTTTATCGCATCCATAAGTTAGTACTGGAATCACACAAGAGTTGATGATCTGAAGTTTTATGTGTTTGCTGAGTATCTTTGACTTCCAGATGTTTGACAGTTTGGAAAATCACTAGATGCCAGTGGGATTCTCTTTAGCCGACCCTCGCTTTTATTTTAGTAGTGGTACAAATACATTTATAAAAACAAATAGATGTACAATTAAATGAAAAGGATCTGAGGCGGCTGGAAATGTAGAGAGAACTATTCACAGACAAAAAGCAATAGCAAAGTGCAATATTAAGCCACATTTTAAAACATAAAATCAATGATTTGAGAAAAATGCTGAAGACAGAAGAGCGAGAGGTACACATTGAGACAATATGGAGGATAACTAAAAGGAGATGGACGAAATACAGTTCTTAAAGTATACAACCTACATATGCTTGATATTGTATATTCAGTATAGGAGTCAAATTATGGAATTATTAATAATTTTAATGTGGAAATTAATCAAAGAATAAGAAGTCGCATATTTTATTTCAGGCTATCCTTTACAGTCGGCTCTGTGGCTAAGTCGATGCGAACGCTTCATATTGCCGGGGTACCGGGTTCGATCCCAACTGCGGGCCATACGCCTTGCGTTGGTTTCGACAGTGGTATCAGGGAGCCGACCATCCTGAAAGCAATGGCAAACAACTGGACGTAAATTTGCCTAGTGAAACCACACAACAGCCTGGGGCTAATGGGGTTGGTTCTGCAACGTCCTGTAAATGATTCGCAACTAACCTATCCTTTACAGGACGTTGCAGAACCAATCCCAGCACTTTCTGGCTGTTGTGGTTTTTCTAGGCAAATTTACGTCCAGTAGTTTGCCATTGCTTTTGGACGGTCGGCTCTCGGTACCACGGTCGAAACCATCGCAAGACAAACCGTTTGCAGCAAGGATCTAACTCGGCACCCTGTCATTACGAAGCGCGTTCGCAACGCCTAAGCCACAGAAGCCGACTTATGTCAATCTAACAACTGTCCGCAAAAGACTTGTCATAACATTCGCTGATCGGCTGTACAGTGAAGGACCTATGTTTCTTTAGACAAATCGGTCCTCAATGGGTGAAGGCGTCAGGATTAGACAGACAGACATGGGTGAAGGCGTCAGGATTAGACAGACAGACAGGCAGATGGACGGACAGAAAAATAGACAGTCAAACAGACATAAGGCAGATAGACAGACAGAGAGATGGACGGACTGGTGAACAGACAGACAGACAGACAGACAGACAGACAGACAGACAGACAGACAGACAGACAGACAGACAGACAGACAGACAGACAGACAGACAGACAGACAGACAGACAGACAGACAGACAGACAGACAGACAGACAGACAGACAGACAGATAGATAGATAGATAGATAGATAGATAGATAGATAGATAGATAGATAGATAGATAGATAGATAGATAGATAGATAGATAGATAGATAGATAGATAGATAGATAGATAGATAGATAGATAGATAGATATAGATAGATAGATAGATAGATTAGATAGATAGATTAGATAGATTAGATAGATTAGATAGATAGATTAGATAGATTAGATAGATTAGATAGATAGATAGATAGATAGATAGATAGATAGATAGATAGATAGATAGATAGATAGATAGATAGATAGATAGATAGATAGATAGATAGATAGATAGATAGATAGATAGATAGATAGATAGATAGATAGATAGATAGATAGACAGACAGACAGGCAGGCAGGCCATTAGACTGACAGACAGATCAAAACTCACTTTATAATGCTAACGTTATGCAGAATGCATATTTTAATGCAATAAAAATGTCAACAGTTTACAACATTAAATTTTAAACCAGTCCATTAATTAACATGTAATGTTTTTGGTTTTTTTAAACGCGTAATGTTACTTTACTAAATTTTGTATGTGAATGTAAAATCTCGACAATTTACACATCTTCGCCTAAGACGACCGGGCGATTGAGTCTTACCCTCCATTCTCACGTGGGATAGCTGCCGAGGTTCTACTGTGTATCCAAATGGCAAACAGTGAGAGGAATTCAAGATTAAGTGTTATTCTTTCTGGAGGGTACGGACAATGGAAACTCTACAAATGAGGCCACTTGTTACTGGAAATTTGCCGTAAAAACTAAGGTAAAACTGATATTAGTTTAACATGTTTCTACGTTCCTTTCTGGTGTAACATTTCGTTTTAACGTTTCTTTGATGTATTTTCGACACTGTTATTTCTTTCTTATCCTTGCATATTCGTTTCTATTATGTTTTCGTATTATCTGGGCATGTTTGTGAGTCAGTTCGATCTTACTTGTCGGCCATGTATTTTTGTAAATGCGTAAAGCCCTTTTTGTTTGTTTATTTTTTTTTTCCTTTTTCTGGATTTTTTTGTTGTTTGTTTCTGCATTGGTATGTATTGTGTCATTCTGCGCCTTCTTATGTTGATTTATGCCTTTTTATTTTCTTTTTTTACTTCTAAGTTCTTCTTCTTTTCCAACTATTACTGCTGTGCTGCTTTTGTTTATTGACGTTACTACACTACTACTCCTCTTTAAACTTTTTTGTTTCTTTCGATTCTGCTATTTATGTTGCTGCTTCTGTTGCTCATCTTTCAGTTCACCGTCCTCACTCTTCTTCTCCTTCTTCTTTTTCTCCTAAAAAAAATTACTTCCACTGTAGGACCATTATTTCTTTAGCTGCTTCTGAAGGTTTTAAACGGATGAGGATGAGAACAAGAAAAAAAAAGAAAAAGAAGTAGTAGTAGTAGTAGTAGTAGTAGTAGTAGTAGTAGTAGTAGTAGTAGTAGTAGTAGTAGTAGTAGTAGTAGTAGTATAAGTAGTAGTAGTAGAAGTAGAAGTAAGAAAAAGAAGACAATGAAGGGCAGAGAAAAAGAAAAAGAAAAAGAAGAAGAAGAAGAAGCAGAAGCAGAAGGAAGGAGGGAGGAGGAAGAAAGGAGAAGGACGGGAGAAGAAGAAAAACAAGTAGAAGAAGAAGAAGAAGAAGCACAAGAAGAAGAAGAAGAAGAAGAAGAAGAAGAAGAAGAAGAAGAAGAAGAAGAAGAAGAAGAAGAAGAAGAAGAAGAAGAAGAAGAAGAAGAGGAAGAAGAAGAAAGAGCGGAAGAAGAAGAAGAAGAAGAAGAAGAAGAAGAAGAAGAAGAAGAAGAAGAAGAAGAAGAAATTCAAGAAAAATATGCCTAGACACTTCTTGGTTCTACACCCTTTTGTTCTGCCGCCTGGAGGCATTTAGTTGGCACGCCATGTTGTCTACATATTGCTTCCTGATGTCTGAGAGAGATAATATGACATATTCTATTGCGCTGATTCATTAATTATATATGAAAGTCAAACTGTGGAAAGACCCAGGGGGTTCTGCAAATTACTGTGAAAGGTTGGTAACTAGTAAAACAAAGGGAAAAACAGTGGTAGGGCTTCCAGGATTAGTTTTTTTTTTTTTTTTTTAAATTCTACCCTTCAAAATTTAAATCATGAAATAATGGAAGCAGTAATACGTGACGATGCTTAGTAAAATGTAAAATGTCACTTGATCCAGAGGTTTTATCAGGAAAGTATGCCAGGTATAAAAGCAAACGAGATTTAGCTATGCTAGGAAAAGAATGGACGGATACACCAGTAGACATGAATGTGGTATCTAAGGTTGTCATAACATCGGAGAGGTACTGCAGGTACCAGATAACTGTAACCATAGACACCGAGTTAAGGGCACTAACTAATATGGCGAGGAAAAGTAGATTATATACAAATCCAGTCATGTCCGAGGACCGATAAAAGAACATACACACACACACTGTGTGTGTGTGTGTGTGTGTGTGTATGTATGCAATATATATATATATCTAATATATATTTATGTGTGTGTATATATATATGTATATGCATAATACTTATTATAAAACATAGTGTTCATTCAGAGAGACACTCATTCAGATAAATGAGAAAAATATAAGGTTTCGTATGGTATTTTTTTACCTCACTATTTCATTATACACATTAATGGACATCACATAAAAAGAGAAATACACACACGGGAGAATTCGGCCAATTCAGTTCAAACAACAAATTTGTCTGTATACTTTTCTTGATGCTCCATTTGTGGATCAGTTCCCACACACACACATGCACAAAAACGGTCACTCCAGAATTTGTCATGCAAAAGAACCTAATTTGAGACGGGTAATGCTTTGGGATCAATGAAATGGCCATAATGGAACGGTCAACATGGGACGGCTTATCTCCAGGTTCCAGCCTACGTGGGAGAAATCAGTAGCTTTAGAAGCATCATTATGGATAGAGATCCTCAACTTTGGGGAGAACGAGGGAGGGAGAGATGGAATTACTCTGGTTTTAATTTTTCATGTTGTTGTTGTTGCTGCTGTTTGCGAACCGCGGTAACTTCGCGGCTATAGTACGTTACAAAACATTTTTCCTCATGCTCAAACAAATATCTCGAGAACTCCTGTATTGATCACCATGAAGTGGCCTGAGCTTTCCCATGTCCTTATCAGTTTGTACTTTACACTTGCACAGATGCTGCTGTTTTCTTAAAGTGGCGAAGTTCTTTGATCTTTGTTGACTAACATTTGTGTACCCCTCAAATTAGGAATAGACAGTAATTGATACACACATTGCGATTGTTTGGAAATCAGTTTTGTGCATCGATGCGAGTTGACTATTTTGACAACATTTGACATACAATGAATAATCCGTAGCTCAGGGGAGACTAATCCTAGAAATGACCACCTGAAAGTGAAACACCTGGAACACTCGTACAATCTGATGTTTGAGAAGCTTCAATAACTCAGTTAATTGTAAGCATGCTGACTGTTTCCTTTGATTCAATCTGGTTTCCCGCCCCCCCCCCCCCCCCACCCCCATAAACCGCAAATAAGGCAAAATGACAACTAGATTTTTGTCCACAATTGAAAACAACGGTTCTTTAATAATATTCTACCTCAAATGACGTTATAGAACCATACAACATTTCAGAGGCTGGTAAACCGTGTTTCCAGGCTTTCTGATGCTTTTAACGACCCTAAAACATCCAGAACTTGCCCTAACCCCATCCCACCTATATCCCACGAGAGAGTGCAGCCTCGGTCCCACGACTGCATGCAGCCTATCTATCACCACCTGAATTATTTTACTGTCCTGTGACCTGTGTATTTCCTATGTTTGGGGTAGGATATTAGTAAAGCACAAAAACAACTTCTTACAGGTACATGATTATTACCAGGTAAAATGAGTTCTATAGGTGCCGATCAATACACTTTCTGTTGCTTGATTAATTCATAATATTTAACGGCCTCAAAGGTTCACCCTCTGTTTATTTATAGGAATGACGTATACACATCGGAACCTACCAATCAAATACCTTTCTTTAATGTTTGTGTATTCTGGACAAAGCATTAAATGTCCACTATGTTCGTAAATTGTTGCTGTGATTGTTATTCGACAGATGCTTCGTTAGTATAGATTTCTGTAACCTATGGTGCCATTTAAATGGTTTGAAATGAATTCTGTCCGTATTCCTTAGTTGTGGATTTCAAGTTGTACGATAGACATGGCCAATAAGACACCTTTTTTTTTGGGTGGTGCCTGATTGACCATGTTCTTAGTGCACTTGTATTCATGGCGAAGCGCAGACGCCGTCTGGGGGTGGCAGGTTCAATTCCCGGCACAGTAACTATAGCTTTCAATTTTTATGTTGTCTAGTGTGTTCTTCTATCTATCTACTTCTTTCTATGAGTGCCGATCACTACACTTTCTGTTACTTGATTAATTCATAATTATTACCAGGTTACATGTCAGATTATAACAACTTATACGGAACGGTTGTTCAGTTACAGATGCTTGCAACTGGGCACAACTTCTGGAATGGAGTATAGATGCTCGCTTGTCAGCCAGAAGGACTTGCTATAGACCTGGTATCTTCTTCTTTGTCTGCCTTTCTAACCCCCAATGGAGCAGATGCCTTAAACCAACTCACACCAAGTCGTTCTGTCCTTCGCTATGGGATGCAGTCATCCCATCTTTTCAAATACACTCTCTAGCTCTTTTCTCCATGCATATGCCCCTGTGGGTTCCAGTGCAAACACATAGTTATATTGCTTTCAGTTTTCTCAGCGCGTGTCCTATCCTGACATTTAGTATGACGTTTTCTTCTTTAAAATGTACCTTGGCTCCCAGACAGTACTGAGTGTTCTGTGGACTAACGGCAACATAGGAAATGTTGAACACATCACTTAACCAAGTGCCAATTGATCCTTATAAAGTGAGTTTAGCATCATATGCCGATGCGTGACTAGCTTAATAGGCGGCCTTTACGCACACATATATTTACTTTATTTCATTTGTATTTACAGACCATAAGGCCGCTAATTATTTGTGTGCGTTATTAGGCGTATTTTACTTTCAAATTCCATTAATTTGTTTTATTTATCGAACATTCACATTCCATTTAATTTATCCCTATTACGCATTTACATTTCATTTACTTTTATTCCGTTTGACTTTCACATACTTTGTCCAGTATGTCTACTCCTCCTTTTCCAAACCTTTAAACTATCTCTGTCTCACATAAACATACGTTTTACATGATCTGTTCGATCCAATCACTGTCCTCCTGACTAGAAGGTCGTAGGTTCACGTCCTGAAGGAGTTGGCCTATTTTTTTTTTCAAAATAATTACTGTGACTCCCAGGTCGACCCAGCCTTAAATGGGTACTAGGTAAAGTTATGGGAAGTAAAGGCTGCTAGTTTCATCTTGAGTACATCACCCACTGTGTGCCAAATGGTTTTAAAAAATGGTCTCTACCTATTTGCCTAGTATGTCTGAAGGTGTGTAAAAGGGTCCTATAGCTGTACTTTTACTTACAACTTACAAAAGAGGTGAAGTCTTATTACAGGTTTTCGAAAGTAGAGTCTTTCTACGAATCTTTGGACCCATCGAAGATGCAAACATTGGTGAATAGGGAATGAGAAGCAAAAACCAAATTCATAATCTGTTTACATCACCAGTGATCACTGGCATCATGAGAACTAATAGACTGAAATGGTTGGGGCATACTGGAAGAATGTCAGATGACAGAGAAGTAAAAACTGTATACACAAGGGAAATAAATGGTCGTAGACCACGAGGCAGACCAAAAAGTCCATGAAGAGATAATATCCAGACAGACACTAGGTGACACCAAGTGCAAAGAGAAGATAAATGGAGACGGGCAATATCTGCAGCAATAAACCTCAAGGGCTCGGAATGCTGAAACAGAAGATATATATATTTACACACACAATATTCTAAACACCAGTGGACTTTAAAAATCCCAGGAAAGTTTTTTGTAACCAGACTCAGTACATACTTATAGATAACCAATTTATAAACAGTTTAATGTCAGTAACAACAAGATCAGTTTCGAACCGTAATAACCGTCATGACATGTATCAGTTTTTGGAAAGCTTATAATGCTGCAGGAGATCGTAGATTATGGAGAGGCATGATCGCCCACGCTAGTCGGCAAGGCACCTGATGATAATGGAGATAAACCTGAAGAAAACAAAAAGGGCTACCAATAATTATAAAACTAGATTTGGCTATGCTTAAATCAAATCAAGAAATGAGTAAGAGGTTCGCCAGCAATGCACAAAATAGATAAAATGCTATTGAGCAGATAATCAGTATAGATGCCCGGTGGCAAACACTTCATGAGTCAGAAAAAAGGTGAGTTGCCTATTTTTCACAGGACGTTGTTGAACCAACCCCAACAGGGTGTTGTATGGTTTTTCTAGACACATTTACGTCCAGTAGTTCGCCATTGCTTTCTGGAGGTCGACTTTCTCGATATCACTGTCGAAACCAACGCAAAGCGCATGGACCGCAGCTGGGATCGAAACCGGCATTCCGGCATTACGAAGCGTTTGCATCGACTTAGCCAGAGAGCCTACCGAGTCAATATAACAGACATTAAAAGAAATAATAAAAGTAGTTAAAAAGACATCAAAGACAAAATGGATGACAGAGGACATGTTACGTCTGATGGGGTTTGCAGGAAAATGGTAAACAAGACCAAAACATTTCCCTGGGATTTTCATAATACACGTATGTTTAGTGTATTGTTTACATGTATACATACATAAACTAATAGAAAAAAAAATTACACATAGAAATAGTAGGTACATTTAATGTAGCTCAAGAACCTTGGCTATTAAATAAATGCAAAGAAACTTAAGAAAAAGAGAGAACATACAAGATATACAAGAATTATATATTACGGGAGATTGAGAAGTGGGGATCAAAGAAGAGGCTGACCACGCACACGATGGACAGAGGCAACAACAGAGGCTTAGGGAATCGCGATTAACGAAGAGCACAAAAGAGCACGTTCCCGAAATAAAGATGAGTTGAAATTATAGTTTTGATCGCTGAAAGTAAAACACAACTGCAAATAATGATGGTCATAACTGTGAACGAAAGTCAAACAAGGTTTTAATTTGAGCATACATATAATAGAAGTAATGGTAATTAACGATAACTGACCCTCCTAAATGAAACATTAATGAAGAAGAAGAAGAAGAAGAAGAAGAAGAAGAAGAAGAAGAAGAAGAAGAAGAAGAAGAAGAAGAAGAAGAAGAAGAAGAAGAAGAAGAAGAAGAAGAAGAAGAAGAAGAAGAAGAAGAAGAAGAAGAAGAAGAAGAAGAAGAAGAAGAAATAGGTTACAACTCCAGGACCTCAGCTAATGAAGCTTCACAGTGTTAATGCTAATCATACAACAGGAACAAATACCCCACTGTGTGTAGATAATTACAGCGTTAATGACCATAAACAGATAAAACACACTGTTATGTAAACCTGTGTGAGAACAAACGATCAAAGTATAGTGCAAATGGGCCATGGGAGATTCTGTGCACGATAGTATAATATGGCCAATCTTTTACTCAGAGGACTGAATGGGTTCCCGCCAGGGGAGCCGACGCAAAGAAGATATTGTCAGATGGGATAGGCAGCAGGAAGTTAGCACTCTTAAAAACATTTATTTGCTAAAGGGGAGGGGGACGGGGTGAGTATAAACACATTTTCATTAAGTGTGTGTGGGTGTTTGTGTGTGTGTTTATATATATATATATATATATATATATATATATATATGTGTGTGTGTGTGTGTGTGTGTGTGTGTGCATGTGTGCGCGATCAAAGCGATCAAAACTATCATTTCAACTCATCTTGATTTATGGTAGCTTGCGATGTTGAGGTGAAATGTAATTTACACGGGAACGTGTTCGTTTGTGTCTTCGTAAATGGCGATTCTCTGAAACTGTTGTTGTCTCTGTCAAACGTGTGCATAGTAGACCTCTTCTTTGATTTCCACTTCTCGTTCTCCATGTGTGTCTTGTATTTTCTCTCTTTGTTCTTACGTTACTTTGCATTTATTAAAAGCCTAGTTTCTTGAGCTGCAGTAAACTTATGTTCTATTTTTCTGTGTATTCTTTCTCTTTGTATTTGTTTATGGATGCATACACATAAACAATACTCTAAACAACCATGGACTTGGAAGATCCCAGGAAAAAGTTTTAGTCGTGTTTATTTTTTCCTGCAAATTTCAGCCACGAAAAATTTCCTCTGAACATATTGCGCTGAATGGCAAGTAACTATAACAATAATTAAATTATCATTGGTACATTAATTACCGTTCTTTTTAGGATGTTAATTTTTCGTTGTTTGAAGCCCCACTCTGGCTTTTGCCAGGGGCCACAATATAGCCAGGCCATAAATATGGCCAGTTGGCTGAACACGGTTTCTGATACCTCTCCACATTGATCCTCATCCACATGGTGGCAATTTGTGTCATCGGGTTTTTATCGCTTGTGTGATGTCCTGGTTGGGTTGAAAGTCAGTCAAATAACTATAACAGTATATTCGCATATGAAGTGTATCATCATCACCATAAACCACTTCTGCCGTAAAGCGCCGTGGGGAGGCATAATTTGCTAACCAGTGCACGTTGGCTGCCACTGGCTATTGTCATGCCGTGAAGGCGTAGAGTTTCTTTAATGTTGTGATCCATATTTCCACGGCCTTCCTTTTGCTCTTGTAACTGATCTTCTGAGATGTAGAGCTTGGGATGGTATTTGATCTTGCTGCATTCTAACAAGATGGCCTAACCACTTGATCTGCTGTTTCTCGATAAATCTAGTACATACAAAGTGTCGTTACCACAGATTCATTATTAACACGATCTCGGATTTGCTTTTCTCTGGCACCTTATCTCGCAGGTGATGATTTTGAGTATTTGGGTTTTCGATAGTGTCCATGTTTGGCACTGGTAGCTTAATGTTGGAATAAATATGCTATTAATAATATGTCTCTTTGCACTCATAATTATGCTTGGATGTCTTAATAATGGTGACAATTGGCATATAAGTACACTTGCTTTCTGACATCTGGTTTCTATGTCTCTGTCAGTTCTACCATCTTCTGTGATCATACTTCCTAGATATTTTAACTCCCTAACTTGATTTAGAGCAGAACCATTCAGCTGTATGTGTAGTGGTTCAGGGGTTCTACTAACTTGCATTGTTTCGGTTTTGTTAGCTGAAGTGTATTGAAATACATAAAAAATAGACCTTTATACATGGCAAGGGGTGTGGTGGGGAGGCCTCTATACTCTTGGAGGAAGCTTCATTCAACCATCCCCGTTTTTTGAAGTGTTTTTTTTTTTTTTAATTGGAAAAAAGAGGGGGGTGGGGGCTCAAAGTTCCTGAGCCCCTAGCTTTCTCCGCCTATGTTTCGCAGAGTGTAATGAAAATATTTCGTTTATAGATCACGCTGTTTAGTTGTTATTAAAACCTATGCCCTCAACAGATAAATCCACAACCTTACCGATTTCGAACCTGGGTCTCCTGCTTATGAGCCAAACCGTTCGCAGTTTAACTGTTGATTATTTATCCGTTGGTTTCTGTTTATAAAGTGTCATTCCGCAAGATACATTTCACGTCTGAACATAACTGTGTTTTGTGGAGAACTGTAGTATATAAGGAATATGGTGTAACTTTTGGTAGATTAATGTCACTAATTTGTAGGTACTGCATTTTTTCATTCTAGCTTCCATTGTTGTTTGCTCTTGGTTTATATCGTTTAACCATTATCATCAACATTATCATATCACTATTAGAAATATTATCATATCACTATTACAATCATTATCAAATCACTATTACAATAATTATCATATCACTGTTATCATATGACCATTATCGTTATTAGTAATATTATAATCATCAATAGCATATCATCATCATCTTGTTCTGGTTTTTGTTGCTCTTCTGCAAAGTATAGACTCCTTAGACTCCTTAGCCTCCTCCTCCTGTTCCTTAATTGTTGCCTTTTTCACCCTTATTCCTTCCTACTTGTTCTTCATAATATTTTTTATTTCATACTTTCTTTCTCGGTATCCTTCTTCTTCATTTTGGGTTTCATTTATACGGTGCACATCGTATTGTTTTTAGTACGACTGCGATTTTTACGTCTTTTAGTCCAAAACCTCCAGTTTCCGCAGAATAACTTGTATTCTTTTACGACATGCTTGTTAAAGTCAGGGTGTCATTTCCTCAACTCTCCCCAGTGAGGCCCTAAATTACACACCAGAACTGCATACACTATCATCATAGTTGCATGATTAGAAGCATGTCTCATGTCCGCGGTAGTGAATACACGCATCTATGTAGTAAACACCAGTTGGATAGATTGAATATCCGAGGTCGTAAATACACGCATCTATGTAGTAAACACCAGTTGGATAGATTGAATATCTGAGGTCATAAATACACGCATCTATGTAGTAAACACCAGTTGGATAGATTGAATATCTGAGGTCATAAATACACGCATCTATGTAGTAAACACCAGTTGGATAGATTGAATATCTGAGGTCATAAATACACGCATCTATGTAGTAAACACCAGTTGGATAGATTGAATATCTGAGGTCATAAATACACGCATCTATGTAGTAAACACCAGTTGGATAGATTGAATATCTGAGGTCGTGATTACATGCATCTGTGTAGAACACACACCAGTTGATAGATATTATATCTGAGATAGTAAATACATACATCTACGTCGAACACACACCAGTTGGATAGGTAGAATATCCGAGGTCTTGAATACACGCATCTGTGTAGCACACACACCAGTTGGATAGACAGAATATTTAAGGTCGTGAATACTTGCATCTATGTAGTACACACCAGTTGGATATATAGAATTTCTAAGGTCGTGAATATATGCATCTTCAAAGTACACACCCGTTGGATAGATATAATATCCAAGGTCGTGAATACATACATCTACGTAGTACACACACTAGTTGGATTGATAGAATATATGAGGTCGCGAATACATGCATCTACCTCGAACACACACCAGTTGGATAGATAGAAAATCCGAGGTCTTGAATACATGCATCGATTTAGTACTCACCAGTTGGATAGATAGAATATCCGAGGTCGTAAATACACACATCTACGTCGAACACACACCAGTAGGATAGACAGAAAATCCGAGGTTTGAATACTTGCATCTATGTCGAACACATGCCATTTGGTAGATAGAAAATCCGAGGTCTTAAATACATGCATCTTTGTCGAACGCACACCAGTTGGATAGACAGAATATCTAAGGTCTTGAACACATGCATCTATGTAACACACACCAGTTGGAAGACAGAATATCTGAGTTCGTAAATACATACATCTGCGTGGTCTACGCCAAAGCTCACTCCAGATACCTCGTCCAAACCTCACAGATGAAAGTTTCGACTAACTAAATAGAGTCTGTATCTACGGTGTGGTTGCCATGTCCCATTCGAACGATAGTGGTGTTCCTTAACAAAGAAGTCGCCAAAGGTGAATGGTTAAGAGTTTGCTGAAAGGAAAAGAAAATTAGAGAGAAGTTTTATTTCATGAGGACTCATTAGTCAAAGTCGGCGTCTGTGATTTAGTCGTTGCAAACGCGCTTCGTAATACCGGAATGCCGGGTTCAATCCCAGCTGCTGACGATTTGTCTTGAGTTGGTTTTGACAGTGGTACCGAGAGCGAACCGTTAAGTAGCAATGGCAAAGTACTGAACGTCAAATTTGCCTAGAAAAACCACAAAAGGCGGGGAAAAAAAATGCTGGTGTTGGTCCTGCAACGTCTTATAAAGGATACGCAGCTAACTTAACATCAATCAAACTCTACCCATGATGCCGGCGAATATAACAGCGAAAAGCAGCTAAATTGCCAACAGACAAATCGTGACTTTTCTTTCGCGTAAGGAAAGAGATCTCACCCTGGGTGTCATTTATATTATAGAAGATCGATGACAGATGATGGCTGGCGATATTGGGGTCGTTCGAGAATTCATAACTGGGTTGTGATATTTGAGATGATCCCAGTAGTTTTAGCAGTTGTGATTGTGGATGCCAGTTGCTGTGAGAACATTAACTTTGTCGATGTTTTTTACGATGTTTGGATTGTATATTCTCATGCCCTAATTATTTCAGTACCAGCAGGGGTGGCAAAAAGAGTCACAGAAGGAGGGTAAAGCCACTATGAAAATGTATGAGTGGATGTACCACGAGAAGACAGAATATACTGTGAATTTAGAAATCGTGAAAACCAGATTTTTGGTATGCTCTGATCAAAGGTAAAATGATGGAGAGAACACCTTACGCTTCCGTGTTTTTCCTCACTAGGGGCAGTGATAGGTATTCTGTGTTTTTTCCTCACTGGGGACACTGATAGGTTTTCTGTGTTTTTCCTCGCTGAGGCAATGATAGGTATTCTGTGTTTTTTCCTTAACTGGGGCAATGATAGGTATTCTGTGTATTTTCCTCAGTGGAGGCAATGATGGGTATTCTGTGTTTTTTCCTTAACTGGGGCAGTGATAGGTATTCTGTGTATTTTCCTCAGTGGAGGCAATGATAGGTATTCTGTGTATTTTCCTCAGTGGAGGCAATGATAGGTATTCTGTGTATTTTCCTCAGTTGAGGCAATGATAGGTATTCTGTTTTTTTTCTTTACTTGGGGCAATGATAGGTATTCTGTGTTTTTTCCTCACTGGGGGCAATGATAGGTATTCTGTGTATTTTCCTCAGTGGAGGCAATGATAGGTATTCTGTGTTTTTTCTTCACTTGGGGCAATGATAGGTATTCAGTGTTTTTTCTTCACTTGGGGCAATGATAGGTATTCTGTCTTTTTTCTTCACTTGGGGCAATGATAGGTATTTTGTGGGTTTTTTTCCTCACCGGGGGGGGGGGGGGGGGGGATGAGATTGATGGGCTTTTTTTTTTTTTTTTTTTTTTTTTTTTGTATGGGCAATTATATGTATTCTCCCCCCTCCCCTTTTTTACTTAGGGCAGGGATATATATTGTTTGTCCCCCCCCCCCCCCCCCCACACACCCACCCACTATTGCGCATTTTTGGTATTCTTTGCTTTTTTCCCGTGATAACGTTTTCTGGTATTTTTGTCACCACTGGCACATTGCGTTAATGGAGTAACTGTTGCTTTGAAGCTGAAACTGTGACTTGGTGGGCTCTGTATCTTTTCACCTCGTGCTGTGTTTAGGCTACATTACTGAGCTGGTAAATAATTGAACAGCTGGCCCTTAATATCTTTAAATTATGCAGACACAAACAATAGATTGCACAATTTATTGCCAGGTATATTTCGCTGCATCTCATCAGGTGCAATATAACAGAGTTAGATCACCATCTGAATAAACTCATTTGAAGTGAGAATGGTCTCTCTCAATACATCATCTTCATGTTCTCCGTAGTCATGTGACTTACCAGGGTAATGGTAAAGTAAAGATCCCTTTTCACGCCTTTTAGGCGTATCGGATATATGGGAAAAGAGTCCATATTGTACAGATTATCGGCACTAGGTGGGTAATGTGGTCAGCATGACGCCGGTCGTCTTTGCATCCCTAGGACAGCCATCTTGGTACCCATTTTAGGCTGGTTCGACCGGCGACGCCCTATACCATGATACAAAAAGGAGTCACACAGCCAGCAGTGGGTTTCGATCGCGATACGTTGGAATTAAGTATCGGACTCGCAACACCAAGCCAAGGACGCCACAACTTACCAGGGTAACTTCAAATTAAATATGAATTTGTTCTGCTTACACATGAGGTAGTTGCTATTTTTATTTTTTATTTTTAAAGCTTCGACGAGTTTCGTAATTAGCAAGCTATAATAATCTAATGAACAAAGATTTGTAGAAATCAGATTTGTTGGGTCGAAACGCCCGTTTTAAATTTCCATCTGTTTCCATCTGTTTCAATGATCTCCGCTGACATTGAATGTTTGTCAGTTGGTTTGCTTATTGTCCATACTGCACATGCTTGTTACAAAACGGATTCTACATATCATCTAGCCTTGACCTTATAAAACAACCAAACATACGTTTCTTTGTCTCTCTAAAGTAAACATAATGTTCTGCCTGTCAGCTCTATGGCTAAGTCGATGCGAACGCTTTTGTAATGCCGGGATGCCGGGTTCGATCCCAGCTGCGGACCACGCACCTTGTGTTGGTTTCGACAGTGGTATCAAGAAAGCCGACCGTCCAGGAAGCAATGGCAAACTACTGGACGTAAATTTGCCTAGAGAAACCACACAACAGCCAGGGGCTGTTAGGGTTGGTTCTGCAACGTCCTGTGAAGGATGCGCAACTAACCTTTTAATGTTCTGTCTATTTACTTTGTTTAACTTCTTTAGATCTATGTATTTGTTGATTTTAAGTTCGACTTCTTTGGATAGACGGAGTAAAAGTAATCATGCTCTGGCACCGAAGAGTTATAGTGCGTTCACAAATTCGTGCAGATTAAAATATATATATATATATATATTTTTCAGCTGTACTGGGATATAAATTGTGCACTAAATAATAATACTTATTTCAATCTCAATGTTATGTCACATTTTAATTTTTTTTTTTGTCTACATGACAAGTAATTCGAGTGCATTTGCATTTATTCGAAGTATATACATATACGATGATCCTTTCTGTATTTCCTTTTAAGAGTTTTACAGCACAAAGTGCAAAGGTAACCAATTGATCTTTAAAAAAACAACAACAACAACAACAACGCGCGTTTCTTGTGTTTTTCGTAAATTCTGAATAGGATCCTAGCATTTGCGCTAAATGGGGCGCAATGCGTCTCAAAAAGAGCACTCGCATGGGTAGCAGAACATTAGGGCACACATGCGAAAATCGTTTCAGACTCTATGAACATGCTTTAAAACATCGCTACGGACAGTCTACGCTTCGAATGGGTAGAAAGCTTTTGGAAGTCGCAGTTAACCTCCATTATCTGGATCTACACACCTGGGCACGCAGGAGTGAGCAGTGAAAGAGCTGACCAGCTGGCAAGAAATGCACCAATCCAAATGGGAAGAAGCATGTGATGAGCTGATATCATCAACGCTTTAGGGACTAAGTTGGGAGATAATGACGAATCTCTGACGCTAACCCGACTGCGTGATCGAGGAATGCCGTCTTCGAGGTAAAGACAAGAGACATTATAACCATGTGGTCGTAGAAACAGTCAGTAGATGTATTAAGGAGTGGCTGCTCCATCGTAGGACTGTGCACTCATGGGGATGCCCAATGTGCAAACACGTCAAGTTATCCGTCTGTATATCCTACACTAACAACAACAGACTATCTCTCTCTATCTATACATCCACATTACCACCCAAACTATCTCACTCTTTTCATACACCTACATTAACACTCATACTCACTCGCCGTCCATCTGTAAATCTACATTAACGGGGGCCTGCGTGGTCTGGAGGCATGTCGTCCGCCTCGAGTGCTGAAGGTCCTGAGTTGAAGCCCCGGTGAAGGCTTGGATTTTTTTTCACATGGACTTTTTAGTGTGTATTTTTGGGCACGTAAAAAATCCCCTGGCATTTGGAAAATCTACCCAAAGTATTTCAGGATCCTCGCCTGTAATACGGAGTTCGTGCGCTGTGCTGATATTCTTAGGACTCAGGCTTGAGCCAGAAGTAGAACGAAACACTTGTAGGTTACTACCCTTGGTTCATGATGTTGATCCGTCGTCTAAACCAAACCATATAAATTAACACTCATACTTAAGGTCACTTCTGTGTCTGCATTAACAGTCGATCTCAGTCTCTGTGTATCTATACAGCTATATTACCATTTGTTCATATTCTCTTTATTTTATCTATACAGCTACATTAACATTTGTTCATATTCTCTTTCTTTTATCTATACAGCTACATTAACATTTGTTCATATTCACTTTCTTTTATCTATACAGCTACATTAACATTTGTTCATATTCTCTTTCTTGTATCAATACAGCTACATTAACATTTGTTCATATTCTCTTTCTTTTATCTATACAGCTACATTACCATTTGTTCATATTCTCTTTCTTTTATCTATACAGCTACATTAACATTTGTTCATATTCTCTTTCATTTATCTATACAGCTAAATTACCATTTATTCATATTCTCTTTCTTTTATCTACACAGCTACATTACCATTTGTTCATATTCTCTTTCTTTTATCTATACAGCTACATAATCATTTGTTCATATTCTCTTTGTTTTATCTATACAGCTGCATTAACATTTGTTCATATTCTCTTTCTTTTATCTGTACAGCTACGTTACCATTTGTTCATATTCACATTCTTTTATCTATACAGCTACATTAATATGTGTTCATATTCTCTTTCTTCTATCTATACAGCTACATTAACATTTGTTCATATTCTCTTTCTGTTATCTATAAAGCTACATTAACATTTGTTCATATTCTCTTTCTGTTATCTACAAAGCTACATTAACATTTGTTCATATTCTCTTTCTGTTATCTATAAAGCTACATTAACATTTGTTCATATTCTCTTTCTTTTATCTATACAGCTACATTACCATTTGTTCATATTCTCTTTCTTTTATCTATACAGCTACATTACCATTTGTTCATATTCTCTTTCTTGTATCTATACAGCTACATTAACATTTGTTCATATTCTCTTTCTTTTATCTATACAGCTACATTACCATTTGTTCATATTCTCTTTCTTGTATCTATACAGCTACATTAACATTTGTTCATATTCTCTTTCTTTTATCTATACAGCTACATTAACATTTGTTCATATTCTCTTTCTTTTATCTATACAGCTACATTACCATTTGTTCATATTCTCTTTCTTTTATCTATACAGCTACATTACCATTTCTTCATATTTTCTTTCTGTTATCTACACAGCTACATTAACATTTGTTCATATTCTCTTTCTTTTATCTATACAGCTACATTAACATTTGTTCATATTCTCTTTCTTTTATCTATACAGCTACATTAACATTTGTTCATATTCTCTTTCTTTTATCTATACAGCTACATAGCATTTGTTCATATTCTCTTTCTTTTATCTATACAGCTACATTAACATTTGTTCATATTTTTTTCTCTTATCTATACAGCTACATTAACATGTGTTTATATTCTCTTTCCTTTATCTATACAGCTACATTAACAATTGTTCATATTCTCTTTCTTTTATCTATACAGCTACATTACCATTTCTTCATATTTTCTTTCTGTTATCTATACAGCTACATTAACATTTGTTCATATTCTCTTTCTTTTATCTATACAGCTTCATTAACATTTGTTCATACTCTCTTTCTTTTTTCTGTACAGCTACATTACCATTTGTTCATATTCTCTTTCTTTTATCTATACAGCTACATTATCATTTGTTCATATTCTCTTCCTTTTATCTATACAGCTACATTAACATGTGTTTATATTCTCTTTCCTTTATCTATACAGCTACATTACCATTTGTTCATATTCTCTTTCTTTTATCTATACAGCTACATTAGCATTTGTTCATATTCTCTTTCTTTTATCTATACAGCTACATTAACATTTGTTCATATTTTTTTCTCTTATCTATACAGCTACATTAACATGTGTTTATATTCTCTTTCCTTTATCTATACAGCTACATTAACATTTGTTCATATTATATTTCTATCTATACAGCTACATTAACATTTGTTCATATTCCCTTTCTTCTATCTATACAGCTGCAATAACAATTCTACCAAATATCCCTCTAACTACACATCTACTTCAATATTAATACTGAGTTTCTGTCTCTGTCAGTACGCGTACTGAATTCCTCACGCCCCTCTTCCTTCTCTGTACCTCTACATTAACACTTATCTCGATCTTCTGTTCTATCTGTACATCTACATTAACACTTATCTCGATCTTCTGCTCTATCTGTACATCTACATTAACAGTCACACTACATCTTACTTCTATATCTATACAGCTATATTAACCTTTATATTACATCCGCTATTTATGCACCTGAATTATGCCATGATATCAACCTTTCCATCTGCTCCCGTGATCTTCCCCTCCCTCTATTTCGCCTTTGACTTATCACAACGTATTCTAATGTAGTCAGCGTCTGTGGCTTTGGCGTTGCGAACGTGCTTTGTGATGCAATAGTACCGGGTTCGGTACCAGCTGCAGACTGTTTTGTCTTGCATTGGTTTCGACAGTGTTACCGAGAGCTGACTGTTCAGTTGTAATGGCAATCTACTGAACGTAATTGTGCCTAGAATAAATCGTCGCCTGGAGATCCCCTATATCCTTCCAAATAACTTACAGGGGCTCGAATTAAATAAGTCTAGGGGAATTATAACGGTCCCTGAGTTCTGGAAAATAGAGGAAGGAGAATACAGAAAGTTAAAGAATAGGGTGAATCCCCGGAAATTTCCTAAAGAAATTCAGAAAAACAACCAAAGTCAAAACTTTGTAAATTTAACTCAAATAAATTGCAATGAACAATCTTTAGTTTACCTAAGAAGTTAAAATTGATAGGATGAAATCGATAAATGGAGTTTCTAAATAACAACTGTATTGATAAACTACTGATATTGAATTCAACAATTTTCAAATTAACACAGAGAAAAATAAATCACGGTGTCATCATGTACACCACAAAACTCAGAACAAACATAAAATTTCACTCAGCTTTCCGATAGTATTGATGAGCGGAAATGTAGTTTCCTTTGGAGGAATGTCCACTGATAAACCGGCAATCAGGAATACGGTTCACGTTCCTCAAGCAACTAGGCAAACAGGCCAACCGGAATCCGGAATTACGGTCCTCTGGTAAACAGGCAAGCAGGACTACGGTAATACGGGAATAAGGTCCTCTGGTAAACAGGCAAGCAGGACTACGGTAACACAGGATTATGGTCCTCTGGTAAACAGGCAAGCAGGACTACGGTAATACGGGATTATGGTCCTCTGGTAAACAGGCAAGCAGGACTACGGTAATACGGGATTATGGTCCTCTGGTAAACAGGCAAGCAGGACTACGGTAATACGGGATTATGGTCCTCTGGTAAACAGGCAAGCAGGACTACGGTAATACGGGAACCTGCGGAATACATCATTTAGCCCTGTGTTGAGCATTATGTCGACACATCTGGAGCAGGTGGAGGTGTTGCGGTGTCTGTGGTGTTTTTCAGAGTAGTAAGCAAGAAAGAACAAGGTTCATATGTTGTCTTTCCCTACAAGTAAATCAAAATTATACATCTCCACCCTATTATAATATGTTGGTTTATACCTATCTAAATTATGGCACGATCATATAAAACTTGACATAATTAAGCGGACACACACACATCGCCTGCGGATTGGACAGTTATTAGTTCGAGTCCCAAAACCCCAGGTCGACTTCGCCTTAACGGACACCAGGTATAGTAATGGGAAGTAAAGGCGGCAGGTGTGATGTTGACCACATCAACACCTAGGTACCACTTGGTCTATAAAACATAGGCCAACCCGATATGCCCACAAAGCTGACGACTTTTACTCAAATCATGTGTTGCATAATATAATGACATAAACAATGTAATGTATACCCAACTGATGATACCACATGGCACAGGATAATGGTTTCTACTATAAGATCTTTACGCAAGTAGACCGAATGAATATAAGAGTGACAGAGGGAAGAAGGGTTCGCTATTGAATAGTCCTAACGGGGAATAGTAACTTTAAGAACGTCATAATATGTAAGGACTAGTGAATTGTCCAACGGACAAGTATCAAGGTTGATGAAGTTACGGAATAATTATACAATGGTAGAATATAGAATAGTAGGATCTCAATAACATATTTTAGGATACAGCTAAGGCTTATAGGGGATCTCAGCTACTCCCTACCATTATAAATCTCACCTGAAATTGTATATGGTATTATTATTGTGGGTGTTAGGCCGATGGTATGGCTGGCAATCGTTCTGTGTTGTGACGAAATTAGATCTCCTAGTAACACCACAAAATGTCATAAATTATGTGCGCCTTCGTTCCTTTTTATTCTTTAAGCGTCTATGTTTAAATATATTTATTTTACGTGCGCAATTCTTTTAACTAAAACTTGCAATTAACTCTTGCCGGACTGAAATTATCCTCCCGTTTTGTCACATATGCCCCCGGAAAAGAAAATTTCAGTTACGAAATTTAAATAGAGGAAATTTCAGTTCCCAAAGAGTTAAAAATCAAATTATTATTTTCTTGCAATCTCACACGTTCTCTTCCACTTTGCACATATAAAATGTATGTGTATAAAATTTTAATTTTGTGGACATTGTGCCCGAATGATGTTGTTTAAATTTAAACGGAGAGTTCTCACCGAAAGAGGTTACTTCATCTTGGGAGGAGCCTACATGTATGTCACAGTGATTGCTGGAATTCCGGTGCTTATATGTGTATCTAGATCATCTTATTCGGTTAGTGCAGAATTTCAGTCATCTGACGAAATCTCCTACAAGAATCAAGACCAAGCTCGCTCGAGAACCGAAAACTTTTCAGTCAGGGAGGATTCCTAGCTAGCTAGCAAAACCTCTCACATGGCACATGTTCTCGCTCATTTGAGACCCGAACGTAAAAGAAGAATTATTTTATATCATTAAGTTAAAGTCGGCAAACTAATTTAATATTTTAGTGACCTAGTGACTCTACTTTCCTTCTTTATAATAGAAGGTATCATTTATTCAGTCAGGGATGGCTGCGCTGTGCGGAGTCTCCCACAAGGATCGTGTCCTCACTCTCTTGAGAACTGAATTTGATATATACAATTCTTTTATTTCAAGAAATCATTTGACATTGATTATATTATGTGTGTATCTAGATATTGTTACCTTTTCCATGCAATATCACTACCTCAAGATTCAGTACCCCATTAGCTAAATGGATAACCCCCGTTACGGAGAACCAAACATATTCTCCTGGAATTTCTTAAGTAAGTTTATATGACTTCTTACTTTCCCATTTATGGAAATGGCAAACTTTCTGCGGGAAACTTTATCCACCACAGGAAAAGGTCCCTGAAAACCAATTTCCATTTTATCACTGACTGATGGTAACAACACCATAACTTTATCTCCCACTTTCAGATTCCTACTTTTCACCTTTCTTCTAAAATTAGAAGTCAACTTTGCTTTAATTTTCTTCCAGCATTTTCCAACCAAGTTCCAGCCTAATTTTATTTTCGCTTTCAGTTCTTCCACGTATTTGGAAGTGGTTACCACAGTCTGGTCCAACTTCTCATTCGTCCATGACTGCAACAGGGCTGACAATGGCCCTTGAATTGGACGACCAAACAACAAGGTCTCTGGAGGAACACCTGTTGTGGTATTGGGAACTTCCCTATATGCAGAGAGGGCTGCCGGAAGATATTCATCCCACATGTCTACTTTTATCTGAGACAATTCTCTCAAAAGTGTGACTAGAGGTCTAGTCAATTTCTCTGCTGTTCCCTGGTTCTGAGCATGGTACAGACTCGTAGGGATATGGCTGTTCTGGAAAATCTGGAGTACATCATCCATCAGTTTTCCCCGAAACTGGGATTTTTTATCAGTTAGGATTTGGTTAGGAAATCCTAGTCTAGTGAATATTGTAATGAGAGCATCTGCAACTCTCTTCGCATCGATTGTGGGCAGCGCTACCACTTCACTCCACAACGTGCCAGCATCGACTATCGTTAGGATATAAACATTCCTCTTCCTCGTCCGAGGCAGAGGTCCAATGATGTCGACCGCTACTCTCTGGAAAGGTTCATGCATAATGGGCATGTCCTCCAATGTTACCGGCGGGTTTGAATGTCTCGGAGATACTCGTTGACATTCTGGACACAAGCTTACATATCTCCTAATGTCCCCCGACATTCCTGGCCAATAATAATGACAGTAAATTCTTTGGGAAGTTGCCGCTATCCTTATATGGCTACTATATGCTAGTGTGTGTCCCATATGGAGGATAGTTTTCCGGTAGGGCAAGGGAACAACGAGTTGGCCATACTCTCGTTCTGCTATCCCTGCTCTCCGGTACAATAAATTTTTCTTCATATAGAAGTCTCCTCTTTCAGGAGGTTGATGGGCATAAGGCAACTTCCGGAAGCAGGACTTTAATGATGAGTCCTGTTGTTGCGCAGCACTTATGTCCTTTGGTAAAGGATTCTGGGGTTCTGGATCAGATACTGCTGATGCTTTGGTTGATGACCGGGTATCCATGGCCCCAACTAGCATAGGCGTCTTTGGAACTGCAAGATACAAATATTTGCATCCTAGTAAAACTGGAAATATTGGGTTAGGGAGACAACCCGCAACAATAGTTCCTTTTACATATTTGCAGTCAATGTTTACCTTGGCAAGAGGTAATCTTAATGTCTCAGACTCCTGTGCAGCAGTCTGCATCTCTATAAATTCCCCAGTGTACTGCGTTGGGTCAACGAGTTCTGTAGAAACCAAGGCATCGAATAACAGACCCGTATCAAACAAGCAGGTCACTTCTTTGCCGTTCAAAAGAATGGTATCTACAACAGGAGGTCTCTCCCCATCATGAGAGTTCATCCTGGTATTTTCCTGTTTATCATTTGTTAAACAGGCGGCGCAGAGTTGAGGGGGTTTCTTTCGGCAGTCTGCTGTATTATGTGTATTCAGACGACAATACTTACAGTAAAGCCGGCCCCTCCACTCTGACGATTGCTGACCACGACCGTCACCCCTTCGATTATCTTGTGGATGGTACCTATGATTGGTGTTGTTAGTGTTTGGTGTGTTGGACCTACCATTACGAAATTCAGGTTCCCTATGTGTGTTACGTTCTGTTGGCTTTTTCGGTAAATTTGGGAGGGGATTTTGAAAGGTGCATCTTTGCCCTGGCGCCCACCTGTTCAGGGTGTGCCAAATCAAATCTCTCAGCCAGCTTTAATATGTCCGCAATTCTTTCCGCACCATTCTCAGTCAGAAAGGTTTGGAGAGGTTTTGACATGGACTCTTTTAGCTGTTCAGCCAATATCATTTCCTCTAGATCTTCATAGGTCTGGGTAAATGATGCTAAGCTCTGCCATTTCAGCAGATAAGATTTAATTCTTGAAAAGAATTGAGAAATGGTTTCTCCCGGCTCTCTTTTAGCATTACGAAATTTGTTACGATATGCAGAGGCCGTCAACTCATATCTCTTCAGCAAAGAATTTTTCAAGAACTCGAAGTTGGTCTCTTGACCAGGAGGCAATCTCGAATAACATTCATAAGAAGGACCTCTTAAAGACAGTGAAAGTTTCAGACACCACTTCTCTTTATCCAACAAATAAGACCTAGCAACGTTTTCGAATTTTTCCAAAAACACATCCATTCTATCCTCGCGTTCATTAAACTGCGGAAAAGGAAAAGACATCGGCCCAAGAAGGTGAGGATGGCCAAAAGAATGTGCCTCAGAGGTAGAAGATTGCGCATTAACTGCGGTACTAGAGGTAGACTGAGATTGTAAGTCAAGCTCTCTGAGACGGAGTTCATGAGCTCTCATCTCTCGTTCTTTCTCAGCAGCTATCTCAGCTAGTCTGATGCGTTCTTGTCTTTCTCTCTCCTCTTGTTGCAAACGTTCAGCTCTTTCTCTCTCCTCTTGTTGCAAACGTTCAACTCTTTCTCTCTCCTCTCGCTCTTTCTCCTCTTGACGCCTTTCACGGTCCTCCTGTCGCCATTCTCGTTGTATCTCTTGAAGATATGCCTTTAATTCTTCGCCAGCATAACCAAGAGTTTTCCCCAGCTCCGCCATCTCCATAAGTGAGGGTCTTGTTGCCATTTTACCTGCA
>CAJHNH020001327.1:67500-107500 GCA_905116865.2 Candidula unifasciata
GTCCTGAATATTATCTTTCAGTGACAGTAAATACTGTACACCCATCATTCTCCCCCTGGGGTTATAAATCCCCTGTTTAGGTGAACACCTTAAGTGAGCACATGGTGGGCACACAAAACGTAACAGCATCCCTGCACATATGGGCATCATGGAAACATAATTACATTTCATTATATCAAATGTCATTGTTCACATCTTATTTTCTACACATGAAAACATACACTGAAAAAACATGTGACACAAACATACAAGAAATAGGAATAGTTTAGCAGTTCCCTAACTGAGATACTGAATTCTCACAAAGAACTATTTCAAGCAGAATGTGCAGACAAATTAGGAAAAGGTAGTATAGACTAAGCTTAACTCCCTAACCTAAGTATACAAGATTAAAATTAATATTTTCTCTCACCTGGGAACTTTTCCATCTATCGCCAAACCAGAGTACGACAGTAAAATATACCTTCACGTCGACCTATGTTTGTTAGCCGGCAGGCTGCGATTAATGACGGGAATTCCACAGGCTCGAAGTATAAGTATCAATCTATTGTCCAAATTAAACTCCTCCCTTTCCTTAGTTTTTACCCAACCCTCAAGATGATGGCTTAAGCTCCGCCTCTGGAGTACCTATCAAATCAAATTGGCTAACCAGTGACCTGTCACTCACAGTGAACGGCCTACAGTACGACCTTGACCAAGATAAAACATTCCTAATTGCCAACCACCTGTTCTCCCCAGAATTACACTGACGTGTTAAACTTTAAACTTCTCGTCGCCTCTATGTCTAGAATCCGCTCAATTTACCTGTTCAAAAGGGTCCGGCTCAGTCTCTACAGTCTGGTCAGGAGATAACATTCTGACACTAGAGTGAGAATAGAATTCCTAGCTACAGTGTAAAGTTTTAGGTAATATTACCCAAGGTTGGGTTGCTTTGTCTTGACTAAGGACTGGAAACGTTTAAATCAATACGGTTTAAAGTAACATTTGGTTTAAGGGCATAGTCTCTTGTCTCTCAATAACCAGAAGAACTTATTACAAGTACTAACTTCTGGAATCACTGAGATCGTTTCGTGACAAATAGTACTAGAGACGAAAAAGACGTGTATGTTAACGTTTGTGTTTCTGAATTTTCCTACATCATCATCATCACCAAGTGCCTTATCAGTTGGCGTAGGCGTTCACGCGTCTCCAGAGATCTGGTCTTTAGTGTTCTTGATCAATTGCACTGATCATATTCCTCCATGCTACTGTCTTAAGCCATCCCCCATCATTGCTCTTGATCTGCCTCTTCTACCAGTGATCTTTCTAGTTGTCACGATATTTTCCAGTGCTCCTTTTCTCGTCACATGACCGAAGAACTGTGTCACCTTCTCATTGTTGTATATAATGTTCCAATTTTAGTAGACATTTCCAGACAATCATTGTTAGTTATTCTTATGACTTATGATAATTTTCATTTTCTGAAATACTGCCTTTTTTCCAAAATGTAAATATTAGTCCAGCATCGTATACACATTATCTCTAACTCTTTTTTTTTTTTTTTTTTTTTTTAATTTTACATTTTTTTTTAATTTTCAGCATTTTACTGTATAATGTCCATTCCTTTACAGATAATCATCGTGGTGCAGCGACGGTAACCCACCAGGCGTTGGCGAGGATACCTCTCAACACAACCTGCAACCATGTTTGAAATGATGAGAGCTTACTTTAGTGACCGGAATCGGAGCCGGTTGCTACACGACCGGTTAGAGGCCGGTTTGTCTGAAAACGAGCGAGTGTTTCTGGAAGCTGCAGAAATAGGAAATTTGGACGTGATAAAAGGTAAGATCCAATATAATCTAATTTAATCTGTCTAGTCACATCTAAACTTGTGATATCTAATCTGTTTAGTAAAATCTAATTACATGTCATCTCGATAATACAATGCCTTACTTGGTCATCATTTTCATTATGTCTTGGCATTTATAGCGGCGCCTGTGGTTTAGGCATTGCGAGTTTGACTCGTAATTCCAACGTGCCGCGATCGAAACTCAAAGCTCACTTAGTGGAGTTTTTTAATGCTATGGGGCGTCGCAGGTCGACCCAGCCTTAAATGGGCACCATAATGTTTGTCCTGGGGAAGTAAAGACGGCCGGCGTAATGCTGACCACTTTACCTGCCTAGTGCCGATTGGTCTGTAAAAATATTCGTGCTCTTCCAATGTGCCCGATGCGCCTAAAGGCATGAAAATGTATCTGTACTTTACTTTACTTGGCATTCTTCTTTTTCTTTGCGTTCACCAGCTGTAAATTCTGGCGGAAAGTTATAGTTGTTCATACACTTTTGAACTGCAGTACTGTGCCAGAACCTGAGTCTTGCGTTGCGTGTGCATCCGTTTTACAGATCTGACTTATTTGTATGCATACTGCTGGTCCCTTGCCTCTCAGGCAGATGCACTCTTACTTCGAAGGAAGCTCCCAGTTAGTCGACTCTTACGACATGTTTTTGGGGTAGGTAGTGGGTCTATTTTTGTTTTCCCTATAATAGCGCCCCGGAACCCACACGGGGATATACGAAACGTGAGGCTCCGTTCTGTCCAGTGCATCTTTTTGAATATCATAGATAGAATCCGGTGCATTATCTTTGGCGTCTCTAATTAGCATTCATCATAAAGTTTATTTTAGAGGTGCCATTTTTTTTTCTAATTTAAATAGTTTTTGTTGGTATTTCATTGGCCGTTCCTCCTAACGACCCACCAAAATTATAGTATTATGTGATGCTTAAACAGCAGGGGGTGTTCCCTTTTGTACTTCATATATATATATATATATATATATATATATATATATATATAATAGATATATATATATATATATATCTGTACTAAATTGATGTCAAACGGTCTGCCGTGAAGTTTTACTAATAGTAGTCTATCTGATATTGTCCAAAATCCTTTCTCAGTTTTTTGAGTTCTTTGGAACCACTTAATACTAACACCCGTGCTATATTCCTTCCCACCTGAGTAAATAATTATGTGCTGATCTGAATACTTTTTTCCCTGCTCCTGGCCATCGCATTTCACTAATTCCTGGTATGTTGATGTTCATTCTCTTCATTTCCATCTTGATGTTAACCAACTTTCTGTTTTGTACGAGTGTTTTGACATTCCATTACTAGTGTTCAGGATGTTTCTACCATTTACCTGTTTTACAGCAACCGAATGACGGTCGGGTATTACACGTAGAACATGATGCTCCCTACCGGACGAAGTGATTCCTCTGGAATCCTTATTCACGTCGTTATCTGAATTCGTTTTGTTTCGAGGCATGATTTTCTTGGGAGAATACAGCTGGGGTTTTCCCTTGACTTCCGCCAGTGTGTATATGGTTTGACTCCAATAGCCTTTGTCTAAAGAGACTTACTCTCCAAGGCAGCAGGGGGATGGGGGGGGGGAAGGGGGGGGGGTTATGGCGCCTCTCATCCACCGATAACCATGTCGTAGAATTTTGAGGTATTTTATAGAGTTAGCTGTTCCATCAACTAAATCGCCTCCTCTCAATGACCATCACCGGTTTTAGTCCAGGGCCACTTATTCAATATAGTCGTGGCTAACATATCTAGAGGCCATTCGACCATCCGCCACCTGATGGACGCGCCTAGTAGTAGGATAGGTTGCTAAACCAGATATCCCTATATATATATATATATATATATATATATATATATATATATATATATATATATATATATAGGGACAGACCAACACTAAGATGGGTACAGGATATAACTGACTCATTAAATATGAAAGAACACGAGACAGGAGAGCTGGCGAGAGACAGAATTTCTTCCATGCAGTCCGTGATGAGAGCGACGTTCTGCAAAAGACTTGCTACACGGTGATGACCTGGAAATTTCCACGGACTGGTGATCGTCTGCCTTCCACAGTTTGAAGAACTCTCTCTATCTTAACACTGAAAACTTTTCATACACCGTAATCTTCAATTTGTTAAACTATTTAAGAATCACATTATCTTATGGCTTGGCAAGAATGTTCTTCATTACCCCGGTAGTATGCCTATAATCTGCGTGCATTGTTAATTGTGTGTTGTCATAACATTTAAATTACTCAACACGTGGTATTGGATTTGTGGATGCTGTGTCCTACATTTATATATGAAATCTGGCTGCTGAAGTTCAGTTACATGGAATTATCTTTCATTTCCGACGATCTAATTGCCTTTTTTCTGAACAATTCTAACATCTTACGAACGTCTCGATTACAAAGAGTTTTTAGGAAATAACACACATGAAGCACGTTATTAAAGTTACAATGATCAGTAATATGTGTGTCTTTGATCTGTCAATAGTTCTAGTTGTCATGGGTCGTCAGTGATTTGCCGCAACCTTCCTTTCAGGATAAATCGGTGCTTGAATAGGTACACCGATGGAAGGATTGATGGGCGTATTAATAGATACATAGCTAGTTTGACAGATTAATAGATTGACAGACATGCCGACCGAGACACAGACACACAGACGGGCAGACAGACAGACAGACAGAAGGACGGATAGACGAACAGACAGATAGACGGGCGGATGGACAGACAGACGGGCGGACGAACACACAGATAGATAGACAGATAGACAGACGGTTGGAGAAACAGACAGACAGATAACGTATAGCAAATTGATAAACGTGTCACGTTGTCTAGAAAAAATTAACAATTAACGACATAATAAAACTGTAAACAGAGCATTGGCTATAGATAAAAACAAAATATTGAACAGCAGAAAGCCGTAAACATGGACATCATTGAATTACTGATGTTAGAGACGACTCTCCGGGGTATACTGTGTCCTATTATGGAGCTAATACGGTTGTCTGTTATAAATCTCTGAAAAAAAAAAAAAAAAAAAAAACGATAGTCGGGGTGAAATTGTAGTAAAGCATACACTTTCCACATATTTGTGATCAAAATAATCAAATGTTCAGGAACACAATTTATTACCGAGCAATCAGATCTTACTTACTTACATCTTACATCTTATGCAAATAAGAAACGGTAAAAAAAAAAATATTTTGGATCTTTCTTTGTCAAATGAGTTATAAAAATCCTACCTCGATATATAATTCAATCATGGACAGGTGGTCATTTTTTGTTGAGAGATGTGGTTTTATCATCATAAGGTTTTTGGCCGACTGGCGTAGGCGATCATGTCTCTCCACAGTCTGCTGTTTCCTGGAGCATGTATCTGTTCGTGTGCTGACACATCTTTATGCCATGCAACAAGATTGTCAAGAATCTTCTCTTGTTGCCTTCCTCTATCCCTCCTTCCACAGCAGATCTTTTCAGTGGATACAACATGTTCCTTTTTTCCTCTTCTCGTAACATGGCCGAAAAATGATGACTGTCTCCTTCTGAAGGTCTCTTGAAAAAAAAAATGCCTCATGAAGAAAACTAATTGCCTACATCAGAAGGAGAGAAAATACATTGTTTATGTTACGAGAAGGAGAAAACTGAAGTACATCATGACAGTAGGAAAGTTGAAGGGGAAGAGAGCTATAGGGAGGCCGAGAGAGAAGATGCTAGAAGGTTTGACATTATGGTATGGAAGATCATTTGTGTCAGAATTAACTGAAACTATGACTATCAACACCACAATGCATGAACAATGAGCAGAAGACGGAATAAAGATATTGATATGTTGAAGTGAATCATTGCGATTGAATAGGTGAGTGGGGGGAAATGCAGAAACTTCGAGGAAGCTGAGGAGATATGGTATTAAGTTAACATTCTGGTGTGTTCTTTAGGCATTTGATAATATATTATTTTGTAACGGAATAAGTAGAGATAGAAGATTATTATGGCCTGAAGAGATTGAGACATCTGGGTGTAACCAGAGGGTCTGGCCAGCTCACTAAGGCAAGACGGACATATAACCAAATTGTCACCGGTATCATCAGTATTGGAACTCTGCGCTGGCTGCTGAAGACGAGGAGGAGTATGCATGGGAATGCCCCTGAGTGCTGTGATGTCAATTCTTGACCGAACTCAGCTAAAAAAAAAAGAAAAAAAAAGATATTATTATGTTACATTTATCAGAAGGAAATTCACCTAATAACATAAATAAACAATGACTGGGGTCGACAGGGGGTCAAAATATTCAATGTCATATTTATAAGGTAATTACATTCATGCTGAAGAATTTTTCTGTGTGTTTTTTTTTAAATTCTGACTTTGAAGCTGAATAGTAAATTCATTTCTTTTTTACCCCCCTTTGGAAAGATATGAGGAAGGAGATATAGAGGTAGACAACGAGAGAAGATGCTTGACAGTCTTGTTGCATGGCATGTAGGTGTGTAGGCACACGAACTGATACATGCTGCAGGAGATCGCAGATTATGGAAAGGCATGATCGCCCACGCCAGTCGGCAAGGCACCTGATGATGATGATGATGATGATTACCCCCTGCTGGATCTGGCGATCATGTTTCCCTCGCCTAATCCCAAGGCCCATATGTTTCATTTTTTCGCAAACTTAGTACAAGTTTTGGTGTTTTGAACAACTGGTCAACATAATGACACACGGGTGCAACCCATAATTGCTCCGTTCTTCTTCTAACTTAAGTCTGAAGAAGCTCAGCACAGTGCACAAGGTCTGTAACACCGGCGAGGATCCTGAAATACTTTAGGTAGTTTTTAAATCCACATTCTGCCTGGACAGCACCGTTAGGCTAATCTTTTCGGTTTCTAAGTGCCAAGGGATTTTTTACCTGCGTAACAATGCACACGGGCCTCTGATCTCACTACCCAGAGACCAGGGGAGTCACTAGAAGTCCATGTGAAAAAAACTCCAGCCATTACCATGGATTGAACCCGGAACCTCTAGCGCTCGACGTGGACACCATACTTCGAGACTACGCAGCACCCTAAACTTAGCTCCGAGAGGAGAAACTGTTCCGTTTGCTTAATGGCTGTATGGATATTTATAAGATCTTTTGCAGGCCAAACAAAAAAATCAACATACTACAAATCATTGTATTTGCCTTTCCGTTTATGGTTAAGCATCGGCCAGAACCCCTAGTCCCAAGTTTCGCTGCTTGAGCGATTTAGCAACCTACTTGTAAACTTCATTATCGGGTCCTAGGTCCAAATCTCCCAAAATCAACCTTCTGGCGATTTCGTTAATTGGGTTCCTAAAGATGGACAGAAGGCTAAGTGCGTGAACATAAGTTACAATAGGCCTTTCTATCTCAGACTGATCTAGCTCTTCTGAAAGCCTCGTCGTCAACCTTTCGTCCGTCTTCTCCTCCCCCTCTTCTTTTGTCTTCATTTTCTTCTCCTCCCCCTCTTCTTTTGTCTTCATTTTCTTCTCCTCCCCCTCTTCTTTTGTCTTCATTTTCTTCTCCTCCCCCTCTTCTTTTGTCTTCATTTTCTTCTCCTCCCCCTCTTCTTTTGTCTTCATTTTCTTCTCCTCCCCCTCTTCTTTTGTCTTCATTTTCTTCTCCTCCCCCTCTTCTTTTGTCTTCATTTTCTTCTCCTCCCCCTCTTCTTTTGTCTTCATTTTCTTCTCCTCCCCCTCCCATTTATCTTTTATGTATCTTCCTATCCTCCATATACTTTTCCTGCATCTTCTTCTTCTTCATTTTTCTTCTTTATCTTCTTCTTTCTTCTTCTTCTTCTTCTTCTTCTTCTTCTTCTTCTTCTTCTTCTTCTTCTTCTTCTTCTTCTTCTTCTTCTTCTTCTTCTTCTTCTTCTTCTTCTTCTTCTTCTTCTTCTTCTTCTTCTTCTTCTTCTTCTTCTTCTTCTTCTTCTTCTTCTTCTTCTTCTTCTTCTTCTTCTTCTTCTTCTTCTTCTTCTTCTTCTTCTTCTTCTTCTTCTTCTTCTTCTTCTTTTTCTTCTTCTTCTTCTTCTTCCTCTTATTTTTCTTTTTTCTTTTTCTTTTTTCTCTTCTTTTTTCTCGTTCTCCCCTTCTTCTACTGCTTGGGCACAAAACCACTAATTAGCGTAAAAACATATATTTTATACTTCTTATCGTCAACCTCCCATGGCTCCTTCCTCGTCACTCTCATGTCATCCCTATCTCTTAAACTCATTTTTTAGTTTCTCTCTCTCTCTTTCTCTCTTTCTCTCTCTCTTTCTCTCTCTCTCTCTTTTTCTCTCTGTCTTTCTCTCTCTCTCTCTCTCTCTCTCTCTCTCTCTCTCTCTCTCTCTCTCTCTCTCGGTCTTATCCCTCATTACAGAAAATAATACACGAATGAAATCAGAATGAGAAATACTATCTCTAGTCTTAGCCTACAGCTTCCCTCATTACTTTTTCTTATAAACAGGGGGGGGGGGGGAACAGTCCTTTTTTGTTTTAAATAGACTGTGCCTTGTGGCGTTGGTATTCATATTCACTTCACAGCCTTCTATCACGTGTAGCGTCAGTCATTTCTAACAGACTTGCTACTTTATCATCATAATTGCCTTGTTATACCATTCAATGTCGCATAGTGCTCGAAGTCTATTCCTTAATTCCGTTCTGTTCTGTTCAATCATTTTGATATCATTAATGAAGTCTTATCCAGCACCTTCGGACTTTCTCATCAACGTTAGTTTTATTGTTTCATTTTGACTTCGTCCTTTCTTGGTTTCTTTTTTTTCCCATTTTAACGCCTGTCTTTGATAGCTCCTTCTCATGATGTCTCCAATACAGCACCCTCTTCTTTTCGATATCATTAATGGAATCCACTTTAAGACTTTCGTCTTCTTCCTAAGTTACGTTTTGCGTGCACATCCATTTTACAGATGTGGATTATTTGTGTTCAGACTGTTGGTTCCACGCCTCTCAGACAGACGCGCTCTGACTTCAAAGGAAACATCCTAATTAGTCTAGACTTACGACCTGCCTGTTAGGGAGGCAGAGGGTCTGTTCCCACCCCGCCCCCTCCCTACTTCCACGATGGGTCCCGGAACCCACACACTTAACTACAGCCTGGAGTCCGGTTTACCTTTAATATTGAGGTGCAGATTTCACTCAGTGTTCTGATGTTAAACTAACCAACATCTCACTCAGTGTTCTGATGTCGAACTATCCAACATGACACTCAGTCTCCTAAAGCAAACTATCCAACATCACAGTGTGTTCTGATGTCAAACTATCCAACATGACACTCAGTCTCCTAAAGCAAACTATCCAACATCACAGTGTGTTCTGATGTCAAACTTTCCAACATCACACTCAGTCTCCTAAAGCAAACTATCCAACATCACACCCAATGTCCTGATGTCAAACTTTCCAACATCACACTCAGTCTCATAAAGCAAACTATCCAACATCTCACTCAGTGTCTTGATGCCAAACTGTCCAACATCTCACTCAGTGTCTTGATGCCAAACTATCCAACATCTCACTCAGTGTCCTGATGCCAAACTATCCAACATTTCACTCAGTGTCTTGATGTCAAACTAACCAACATCTCACTCAGTGTCCTGATGCCAAACTATCCAACATTTCAGTTAGTGTCCTGATGTCAAACTGTCCAACATCTCACTCAGTGTCTTGATGCCAAACTATCCAACATCTCACTCAGTGTCCTGATGCCAAACTATCCAACATTTCACTCAGTGTCCTGATGCCAAACTATCCAACATCTCACTCAGTGTCCTGATGTTAAACTAACCAACATCTCACTCAGTGTCTTGATGCCAAACTATCCAACCACTCATTCAGTGTCCTGATGCCAAACTGTCCAACATCTCATTCAGTGTCCTGATGCCAAACTGTCCAACATCTCACTCAGTGTTCTGGTGTCAAACTATCCAACATCTCACTCAATGTTCTGATGTCAAACTATCCAAAATCTCACTCAGTGTTCTGATGTCAAACTATCCAAAATCTCACTCAGTGTTCTGATGTCAAACTATACAACATCTCCCTCAGTGTTTTCATCTCCATGTCCTCTATCCAACTTCTCACTCACTCGTCTTTTTTCTTCTTCAACTATCTCCTTCTTCAAACATCTCACTCAGTGTTCTCTTGTCAAACTATCCAAAATTCTCCCTCCCCTGTTTCCCTTCAAAACTATACTTCATCTCATCTCAGTTGTTCTGATGTCTCAAACTATTCAACATCCCTCCTTCTTGTTCCTATTTTCTCTACCATCTCACTCAGTGTTCTGATGTTCAAACTTCTCAACATCTCCCTCTTTTCCTCTCTCTGTCAATCTATCCAACCTTCTCCTTTCTGTTCTGATCAAAAAACTCTCCAACATCTCTCTCAGTGTTCTGATGTTCAAACTATCCTAACATCTTTTCTCAGTGTTCCATGTCCATCTTCTATCCAGAATCTTCCTTCTCAGTGTTCTGATGTCAAACTCCAACCGGTCTCACTTCACTGTTCTGATCTCAAACTATCTCTCTCATCTCTCTCTTCTTCCACTTTCTGATCTCCCTCTTTTCCGCGTTCTCCCTTCTCAGCCTTATTCCCATGCATCGAAACGCCTTAAGCATCTTGATGATCTTTTCTTAATCCATTCCCCATCTCTGTAAAATACATTATAATCTTTCCTTCTTAAACACCTAATTTTCATCTCTCCCATACTTTTTCCTTTCCCAGAAAACTGACATAATCTGTCACAGATTTTTCTGACCTCCTTTCTCAATGTCTATTTATAAACATATTTAACGATTTATTCTGTTTTCATTCTTCTGCTCCTATCTCCTCATTTCTCTTCACACCATTAGATCATTTCAGTTTTTTTAATCATTTTATCTCCGAAATGTTACCAAAGCTCCCCCCCCCCCTCCCCTTTTCGCCCACTCTTCCATCCTCTCTCTCCCTCTTCTGGGAATTAGTTGCAATATTTTATACAGCCGGAAAAGCCCAAACCCATCCCTCATCACCTAGCCTCAACTCGGTTATCCAGGAAAAGCGGTTATCTTTCCCTTCCTCAAATTACTACCATCTTAAGCTCGGGGATTTCGTGAGAAGCCGTGGGGAAGAAGGGATGACACACATGCAGAGAGACAGTTCTGGAGAGTCTCAATCAACCAGTGAGAAGTAGAGGAGTGTCTCTCTCTCTCCAGAAATGGCCATCTTTTTATGATCAATGTTTAGGCTCCTCAGATATACTTTAAATAAGCTTCAACAGCAGTCCCACACCGATCTTGCTCATAGCCATCATATGTGAATTGTTCAGCATCATCATCAGCTTCTTCTTCTTCTTCTTCTTCTTCTTTTTCTTCTTCTTTCTGTCTTTTTTGTTCTTCTTGTTCTTCTTCTTTCTCGTCTTCTTTCTTCTTCTTTCTTCTTCTTCCTCTTCTTTTCTCTTCTTCTCTTCTTCTTCCTTCTTCTCTTCCTCTTCTTCCTCTTCTTCTTCTTCTTCATTCTTCTTCTTCTTCTCTTCTTCTCTTCTTCTTCTGTTTCCTTCTTCCTCTTTCTTCTTCTTCTTCTTCTTCCCTTCTTCTTCTCACTTCGTCTTCTTTCTCTTCTTTTTCTTTTTCTTCTTCTTCTTCTTTCTTCTTCTTTCTTCTTTCTTCTCTCTTCTTCTTCTTCTTCTTCTTCTTCTTCGTCTTCTATTTCTTTTATTTTTCTTCTATTTTTCTTCTTTTTTTCTTCTTCTTCTGTTTTTTTCTTTTTCTCTGCCTCTTCTTCTTCTTTTGCTTCAGTTGCCATTTTCTTTCACGCCATAATGCCAAACTATCCAACATCTTCTCTCTGTGTCTCTCTTCTCAGTGTTTCTCTTTTCTTGAAACTGAAGAATCTGGATGTTTTTATTCCTGTCTCCATTTCTCATAAAAATTACATTAGAATTCTCCGTTCTGTCACATCCTATTATTGTCTCTCCCAGTTTGCCCCTATCCCAGAAAAACGAACAATCTGTCACCAGTTTTTTTATCCTAACCTCCTTTCCTGCTGTCTATAAACGTATTTAATGATTTTATTATGTGTTTACTCTTCTTCGCCAATTCCATTTCCCTTCACGTCAAAAGATTCTTTCAATTTGCGTAGCATTTTATCTCGTTTGTGTTACCAAATCGCCTCTCTCTCTCTCTCTCTCTCTCTCTCTCTCTCTCTCTCTCTCTCTCTCTCTCTCTCTCTCTCTCTCTCTCTTATTCTATGTCCTCAGCCTCTCTCTCGCTCTATCTATCCCCCTCCCCCCCCCCCACCTCTTGTGTGTATGTTTCTTCCACATTTTTCATAAAAAGGTGCACTATTATATGATCGAATTAGACGACATCAGCCCAAAAGCGTAAAACATCCCCCCCCCCCCTGCCCCCTTTTCCGTCCCCTCTTTTCCCCAGCCGGTTATCTAGAAAGAGCTGTTATCGTTCTTTTCCCCAGCTGGTTATCCAGAAAGAGCTGTTATCGTTCTTTTCCACAAATTACTACACATCTTTAGCTCAAGGAATTTGTGAGAAGAAGATGTGTCCAAGTGACAGGGGTAGTCGGGGAGAGGGTAGGAGAGAGAAGAGAAGATACAAATGCAGTGAGACATATCTGGAGGGACTCTATCGATCCGTTGGATGTGACGGAGTCCCACGAGGCAGAAATAGATGTCTTTTGCAAATCCACTTTTAATAATATTTGACAATAATCCCACGCTAGTTTACTTGCAGAGGTCCCTTGTGTATTATGTTGCCTTCTTTATGAAGATATCAGCATCAACGTTAACAAAATCATTGCCTTATTATTTTTCAACTTCTACGTATTTATTATTATTATTATTATTATTATTATTATTATTATTATTATTATTATTATTATTATTATTATTATTATTCTCTTTCTTCTTCTTTCTTCTTCTTCTCCTCATCCTCCACTTCCTCTTCGTCGTCTTTCTCTTTGTCGTCTTTCTCTTCGTCGTCTTCCTCTTCGTCGTTGCCTTCTTCTTCTTCTTCTTCTTCTTCTTCTTCTTCTTCTTCTTCTTCTTCTTCTTCTTCTTCTTCTTCTTCTTCTTCTTCTTCTTCTTCTTCTTCTTCTTCTTCTTCTTCTTCTTCTTCTTCTTCTTCTTCTTCTTCTTCTTCTTCATCATCATCTTCTTCTTCTTTTTCTTCTTTTTCTTCTTCATCTTCTTTTCTTCTTTTTCTTCTTTTTCTTGTTCTTATTCTTCTAATTTTAAATCAACTAACATTAAAAGAATTCAACAGACAGTGATTTTTTTTATCAAGCAATGAATCGCAAACTGTGCCTCCCAACCATGCTTAACAGCAAAAATAGAATTTGATGACTAGAAATGAAAGACGCATGTACTGAAACGTTGAAAAAAACATGCAAGGAAGGTTATCGAGATATTTTTCTTGTCTGAATCATAATATGAGCTACGAGTATTGAGTTGAGTTGTCAAGAATTGACATCACAGCACTCGGGGCATTCCCATGCGTGCTCTGTCCTCATGTTCAGCAGACAGCGCAGAGTTCCAGTACTGATGGCACCGGTCACAATCTGGTTAAATATCCGTCTTACCTTTCCTCTGAGTGTAGTGAGCTGGCCAGACCCCTGGTTACACCCAGGTGCCTCATTCTCTCCAGGCCATAATAATCGTGTTTCTCTACTAATTCTGTTGCTTCTTCCCAAAGGGCCCTTGCCACTCTGCTCGAAGCATCCCCGTCTTCACCTTTCTCAGCATGCTTTCAGTCAGTTACAACTACAACATGTGCGTATGCATCTTGTTCTCTAGCCACCGGAGAGCTGCAGTTATCGCCTCCACCTCCATTATCATGCTAGATGTTGTGTCGTATACTAGGCTGTCTTGCGCTAAAGATTTTCTATTGGCTTTCGCTACGAACTCCCAGGTACTTCGCTTCCTTCTCAACACTAAACAATCTGTATCTATATATATATATATATGTATATATACATATATATATATATATATATATATATATATATATATATATACATATATATATATATATATATATATATATATATTATATATATATATAATATATATTATATATATATATATATATAATCAGATCACCTGGGCGTGAATTGTCGTGAATCAAGTGTTGGACTTCCACCTCCGTAGCACCCGCTGACGGCTAGAAATGTATGTCGCTAGAAGCATGTGGCTGCTACACCTAGGGCAGAGAAAATCATTGAGAACCTAGGACAACCGTTAGTAAGCTGGTAAATCAACAGCTTACCTGACGCGACAGAGGCGGCGATTATTAACGTCGTTGTGTAGGATTTCAACTGTTTGTGGGAATATGGCATTTTTATTTTAATGTACATAGAATGTCGTACAAGAAGACTAAATGCGGGTTTGCTGAAATCATAAGTATTGAACCAAAAGGGCCAGATGTTGCAGCTTAGCTATAAACAAATGCACAGCGTGTCAGCAGTTCTATTAAATGTCTTACGCTTCTTCGCGGTCACTAGCCAAAAACGGTGGCAGTAATTTCTGGTTTCTCGTCCACTTCATTGTTCTAGTGCTGGAGCTTTGAGTGCACATCCGTTTTACAGGTATTGCCTTTATGTAGACTGTCTTTTTTTTAGAGGGTGAAAGCAGGAGACAATTAAGGGGAAAGAAACAAGAACACACAAACGTGCAAACACGTACAGGATTATGTGCATTATGTTCTAGCACCATGTCCTCAGAGACCAGTTTTTGCTCCATTGGTGATGCGATGTACATTGAAAGGGCCGCTTTTACTCCTAAAATAAGCTACTGGCAGCACAGCCAGATACTTTGATTTGCCTTGATATTTTGTTCTCAAATGTCTTGTTTGTAGTGCTTGAAATTGTTACGTTTGTCCTTCTACTTTTAAAAAGAGGGAAAAGGGGGGGGGGGTGGTGCTGTGGGGTCTTGACATATCAACATGAGAACGCCACCTGATAAGTGTTTAAAACAGTAGGTATAGCCTGATAGTCATTTTAGGGCACATCTTACTGGACACATCTTGGAAGAAACGAACAGAGGAACACCAAGTAGGCACTTAGATAGAAAATAAAAGATCTGAGGAAGCGAAAACGTTCAAAAGAAACAGTAAAACGAACGTTGATGGGAGAGGCCAAAGGTGCTGGGACAAAATTCCGTCCATGATATCGGAAAGGACTGCACAAGATAAAACGAAATGGGGGGTGGGGTGGGGGATAGAGTGCGGTTAAAGACTGGCTGCTTACCTCCCTTACAACAATTTTTAGGTATGTGAGTGGGGGGGGGGGGGGAGAGGGGTGGCTCTCAGCTCGAATTGTGGTTGTTTACGAGGTATAAACTCCCAGGTACTTGCGCCTATGGTGCACATAAAAATAGACACACACTCATACATACACATTATATATTAAACCTATGATGTTCAAAAACGCGTTTTAATTAGTTTGTATGTAAACATACTACCGGGTTATGTAAAAAGCAGAGAGTTGTGAATTGAGTGGGTTTGTGTAATCCTTTCAACGCAGTGGACAAATATATTTTAGACCATATTTGTGAGCATAACTCATGATGCGCGCCCGAGAAAGCAACAAAATTTGGGGTCGACACTATTCATTGTCTACGCAATTAAAACCCTATAAAAGGATAACGCTATACCAAAACATTGATTTTTTTTAAGCAGTCACCAATGGCGCCTCTATCGATCGATTTTAGGAATATTGCTATTGGCCGATTGTAGACCAAAAAAAAAAAAATAGTCAGTCAGGTTGCCAGGCATCTAGTGAACCATCAGTCGACTTCGCTACCGGTTCCAAGGCACTGGTTCAAATAAATACCGACATCGCAGTTGGCGACCTAGAGTGACAACAGTAGCGAAGAATCGCTTTACTCGGCTTCGTTAGCTCAGACACAGATTTAAAACAGCTGCTTCAACTGCGCAGGCATTGCCTCCAGGACGTCATGTGTCAAATCAAACTGTTCGGAAATGACTGCATGACGTTGGACTTTTGGCCCGACGACCACACCGAGGACCTTTCTTTACGCGTCGCCACCGCCAAAATCGACTTTTTTGGGCTAACCAACATCGTCCCTGGGCAAGTGACAATCAATGGAGACGTGTCTGGTTCAGTGACGAATCTTTCTTTTTCATGCAGCGTTATGATAGACGGCGTAGTGGCGTATGGTCTAGCGTAAACGAAATGAAGGTTTAGCCCAAAATTGTGTTGATGAAGCTCTGTTGCATGGTGGTGGAGGTGTAATGGTGTGGGGAATGATGTGTTACAGCGGAAGTAGTCAATAAGTGCACACTGAAGGAAGCTTGAATGCGCAACGATACGTTCATGAAATTCTTCGACCACACGTCCTTCCATTTTGGGATGCCAACAGATATATTTTTCAACAGGACAACGCCAGACCCCATTCTGCACGGTTGACCACGCAGTTCCTGGCTGCCAATAACATTTAAACCCTTCCCTGGCCATCCCTGTCTGCAGACGCGAGTCCGATTGAGCACCTGTGGGATGAGATGCAAAGATGTGTTTGTCGCCGAAACGTTGCTCCAGCCAATGGTCGTGATCTGTTCCAGGCACTCCGGGAGGAGTGGACAGCAATCGCCACAGGCCCACATTAGACACCTGATCTTGGCTATCTCATCCCGTAAATTAGGATGGGAAGAGCATGAGTGAGCTGGACGCAATTGTAAAGGAACGGCCGTTAGTAGTAGTAGCACAAATTTTAGTAGTAGTAGCAGCAGCAACAACAGCAGCAGCAGCATGGTGATGATGGTGGTGATGGTATTTGTCGTGGAAAAGAAAGAGAAAAAGAATAAATAAATAAATTAAAAAAAAAAGAAAGAAAGAAAGAAAGAAAAAAAACAAAGAAGAAGATAAAGATAAAAGAACAAGACAGATAAAGAAGAACAACAAACAGAAGGAAAGAAGGAGTAAGAGAAAAGACATTCAGAAGCACTTAATAATTCTGTCCGTGTAAACTCCCATAAAGCATACATTGAAAAACTAAGCTACTGGCCTCTTGGGAAATCAGTCACCAGATAAACCAAATATACATGGCGAGCGTTCACATCTATTAGGTCTAGCTCTTCAATGGGGAAAAACAAAGAAAAACATTATACTGCAAGCAACATTATGTAGTCAACGCTAAGAGAAGAGGCAGGACCAGGGACACAAAGAAAATACACCTTCTAGACAGGGAAGGTACATGATCCTAGTTTAAGTGCATAGAAACAATGATGGCGATAATAATATGTGCCTAATGGCAAATAATTATTTTAAAAATAATGTAAAATGTATATAAAATGATTTTTTTCAGGAGGTTTTCTGTCCATGGTTGAAGGGCCAGTGATAATGCTAAAGTGGGGGAATCCTAAGACGTTATTTATCACAGGCCAGAGGCAGTTTCCAGTTGGCATAGGTTCTTAAGACGTCATTATTGACCACAGGCAAACTAATGTGCTCGAGTCCTCTACGACAGCCATTCACAGAAATGAAATGTATATGGTCGATAATATTGAACATATCAGGATAACATGCCCAAACGCTATAGGAAATATTTCTTTATCTGCTAAAATCGTTAAGATATTCACCAAATGACTGACTAAGAAACACCGGTGCAAGCATAACTTTACGGATCGCTGAGTAAATTACAAAATACAGTCACAGTCGTACGAGACACAACATTGCAGATAAAGATAATCTATTTCAAGCGAATAAAACAAGAAGAAGGTGAAAAATAAACAAATATATATATTTTTTTTTTGACGCCAACTAAACTGGTGTTAAAATATATACCTACATTAGATGGTACTATATGAATCTACTACGAACTTCTTATTTTAATAAGCGTTCGCGGCCTTTCTTTACAGAGAATTTGTTGTTGTTGTTGTTGCTTAAATTAGTTGGTCTTCAGGATGTAATTTACCTTGCACATGAGTGAAAACCAGTTCAAACGATGCAGTCCCATTTAGCTACGAAGCGCATTTTTATAAGTTTCGTCTTGCGAAAAGAACGTTCTCCTGTACAGTTAATTACCATAATGCACACTGATGTTGTGAATAATTTTAACTTTATTGAACAATAGGCGTTCATGGAGCGGTAATAGTATAATTTCCCTATACGGTGCGAATAGTCGCTTTCACGTTTATTAGTTATTAAACGCACAGCCCTTCTTTGGAGTGCTTTCAGTCGTTTGATGACTGAATTTGCACATCGATCCCATATTGTGGAGCTATACTCTATATGGATCTGAATATACGAAGTATAGAATAATTTCCTAGTGTTTTCATACAAAAAGTGTTTATTTTTTGCCAATTGGTATAATGTTTTAGCTGTTTGTTTACACGTGGGAGTTAGAGGTAGGATTTCCACCGATGATCAACCCTAAAACTGTGTGCTCAGTTACAGCTGCTCAGTTGTGCTCGGGTGTTACCGACGTTGATGTGAAGGAATCTATGTGAATTTAGAGTTTCAATACAATGTAATAAACGAAACGTTCAAAGATCTGATTAAGGATAGTACTGTGTGAATACAAGGAAATACACGAAAAGTTCAAAGAATAAAACTCTTTACCGAGGATCTTTATTTTTAACAAGTATGGTGTCCGACTGGTCTGTACTGTAGTGACATTAGCAATGCTTGTCGAAGCAGACCGGGTATTTGATATTTGCGTGAGCTCTCTGGCTTTATGTTTCTATCCTTGAAGATAGATCCTCTTTCCTGTCTGTGTCCCGATGTGTTCCTCTTATCCTCATCTTCCTGATGTTTTCCTCATGGGTCATCTCATTTCCTGGTAATTCTCCGCATTATTTTGTTCGTCTGCCCTCCAGTAGGTTCCCTAATCTTTCCCTACTAGTTTGGCCACGCGTGTCTCTGAAGAGTTTGAGCTAGTTCGTAGCTATTCTTTACATAACGTCCGTTCGGACTAGAATTTATAGTCTGAAATTTTGAGTATTTTAGTTTGCACAAAAAATATTGTAAAGGAGACGCCGTGGCCGAACGGCTAGACTCTCGCTGCAAGTCGGAAGGTCGTGGGTTCGCTTTCTGGCGGAGCAAGGCTTTCTTCAAAAATGACCTTGGCTCCCAGGTCGACATAGCCTTGAGTGGGTACCGGGTGCAGTCCCGGGAAGTAAAGGCCGCCAGCCCTCAGAGAAATGGGAAGGATAGAGGACTTTGGTGGCAGTGAATCCACATCACTCGTCAGAATGGCAGACTTGGGAATTAAGATCGGCACAGCAAAAAACGAGACGCACACCGGACACGTCAGAAGACTTGTTAATCAACATAGAACTGGTACTATTAGCCATCGGACGTTGGGATTCATACTGAGGGGAGGATCTGAGCACCTATGGACATGTCCGGAGTGCAATGATGATAACCCAACTAACTAACTAACTAACTAACAAAGGCCACCAGCGGGATGTTGACCACATCACCCATCTTGTGCCTGTCGGTCTATATAAAAAATAATGCCCTATGTGCCTAAAGGATTGGAAAAGTGTTCTTCAGTTTATTTTTACTATTGAAAGCAGTTCTAGGGTTTGGGAAAGATCCGACATTGAGAAAATAATTCGTATTTCGTCATAGCGATCTTAAAGATGTCTTCCTGTAATAAACACAGGTTATTATATAATGGTGATGTGGATGAAATCGAAGGTGAAGCCTAATTATGATTCAAAACTAGCGGTTCTCAACCCTTTTTTGTGTGTGGGTCGAACAATTTTTTTACAGGGGTCACGTTGAACCACCAGAAAACACATATTCATTAAAGTTATCGCGGAAAATAATTGTTTGTGGGTGGCCACAACACGGAGGAACTGTATTAAAGGGTCGCCACAACACGGAGGAACTGTATTAAAGGGTCGCTACAACATGAGGAACTGTATTAAAGGGTCGCCACAACATGAGGGAACTGTATTAAAGGGTCGCCACAACATGAGGGAACAGTATTAAAGGGTCGCCACAACATGAGGGAACTGTATTAAAGGGACGCCACAACATGAGGGAACTGTATGAAAGGGTCGCCACAACATGAGGGAACTGTATTAAAGGGTCGCCACAACACGAAGGAACTGTATTAAAGGGTCGCCACAACATGAGGGAACTGTATTAAAGGGTCGCCACAACACGGAGGAACTGTATTAAAGGGTCGCCACAACACGGAGGAACTGTATTAAAGGGTCGCCACAACCTGAGGGAACTGAATTAAAGGGTCATCACAACATAGGGGAACTGTATTAAAGGGTCGCCACAACACGAGGTAACTGTATTAAAGGGTCGCTACGACAGGAGGAACTGTATTAAAGGGTAGCCACAACTTGAGGGAACTGTATTAAAGGGTCACCACAACACGAGGGAACTGTATTAAAGGGTCGCCACAACTTGAGGGAACTGTATTAAAGGGTCGCCACAACATGAGGGAACTGTACTAAAGGGTCGTGGCATTAGGAAGTTTGAGAACCACTATTCCAGATGTTATTTGTCGTAATGCGGACCTGTTAATAAGGGTTTGAATGGTGGACGGGGTCTGGTGTGTTCAAGTAACAGATCCCCCCGAACACCCGAACTCACGTGCTTTTTGCAGATCGTTGTAGGGGAAGAAAAAAAAAAGGGGGGGGGGGTGTTTACAGGGTTGAAAGTGAATTCAAAACGGGAGGAAACCAGAGAGTCTGGCCGGCTCACTACACTGAGAGGAAAGGCAAGAAGGACACATAACCAGATTGTGACTAGCACCATCAGTATTAGAACTCTGCGCAGGCTGTTGAAGATGAGGACGGAGCATGCATGGGAAAGCCCTGAGTGCTGTGATGTGATGTCAATTCTTGACTCAACCCCTCTAAAACGATAGGACCTAAGACTTTTTACATATAGCTTAGGGCCCATTTAGGCTAAATCCGGTCGTGGTTGTGTCCCTGGAAATGACTAGACAGAGACGGTTACAAAAGCTGCAGAGAATCCTACTCCATTAACACCTCGGTGGTATACAAAAAAGTTATGGTATAGTAAGGTGATAAAAGAAGATACGACAAATAAAGGATAAAAAAAGGAGAAGGAACACCAAGAGACAGAAGGAGAACTGTAAAAGCATACTTCCTAACATAAAATTTCAAGACATCACTTTTGTGTAAGACGCATCTGTAGATGGGAGTCGCCGTGGTGTAGTGGCTAAACGATCGCCTGCGGATCGAAAGTTGTGGGATCAGGAACTGACAGAGCGGAACTTTTTTTATTCTCTCCAAAAATGACCTTGGTTCCCAGGTCGACTCAACCTTGAGTGGGTACTAGGTACAAGCACTAGGAAATAAAGGCAGTCGGCGTGATACTGACCAAATCACCATCCAAGTGCCCATTGATCTGTAAAAAAATAGGTGTAGCACTAGACGTCCTATAAGTCTGAAAACGTAGAAAAGGGTGTTTTAACTTTACCTTTACTTTCATTTGTAGATGAAAGCAAATCAGACTCCTAATTGGACGAAACCCATTCATCTTCTGACCTAAAATTCTGAACCCACAATTTTTACAGACATAACCGGAAACCGGCTATCAATAACACAGACGGTTGTGATGATATTTGCTGACAACGGAAAGCCCCACCGACTGTACACACCAAAGAAAATAGCCATGCAAACGTTTCTGCTCCTAAGATGTTTTTTTTTTTTTATATATCCAACATGTTTCCGTGTTTCTTGTTGTTGCATACTTGTGATGTGTTTTTCCTTGCATAAGCGCCTACACTGCAAACATCCCTGCGGCTGGTGGGCATATAAAAGCGAAAGGGTGGGGGGGGGGGGGGGGGTATAAATGGGTTATTAGGTTTGCAATTATGTTAGTGTTAAAGCTATCAGCGTCGTTGTCTTCAGAATTAAACATCATCAAGGTCGGGGAGTTGCAATAATTGGGGCAGAGAGAGAGAGAGAGAGAGAGAGAGAGAGAGAGAGAGAGAGAGAGAGAGAGAGAGAGAGAGAGAGAGAGAAAGGCTGAAAACAGTGGGACAAAAACCTAACAAAGTTGTTGAAAGGTCATAGTCCAAGAGTCAAACCTAGAAGACAGGGGGGGGGGGGGAGATAATACATAGACCGACAAACGCTTACAGTCATTTAAAAAAAAGATAAGGCAAGTCATCGATATAGTTAAAAGCGGGTGATATCTGCAGTAAACAAAATCGAGGTCTCAGGTTGTTGAGGAACACGATGAAGAAGACAATCGATGGCTCGGATTACTGGAGATCATGAAAAAGAACATTATTACATCTCCCCCCGACACTTCGATGAGGTACACTATAACAAATGACGGATACAATCATTGTGAGGCTCCACCTAACATTTCACACACATCTTCATGACATGATGAACCTGTTCGTATTGCAGAACGACAGCTATAAGACCACCATGGTCACACGATAAAAATCTTCACATTTCGGGTCTATCCAAACCCAAAAACTGTTTTCAGTACTTATCGACAAAACTTAAAATACTCAACATTTTAAAATTATAAATAATAGCGGTCTGGCATTGGGGAAAGAAGCATTAAGCCCAGAGACGGCGCAAATACAAGAACTTTAGCCACGAAAGTAGCGCAAATAAACAAGACCACAAATATAGCCTGAGATTGTTTGCAGCTTCGGCAAGCTAGTAGCAGGTTGAACGTGTCTGAGTTTTTGACATTTTTTTTTAAGCAATTGGAATTTGAAATTCTTAGTCGACCATACTTTAAGAAGCTGCCTGTAGTATTTCAGTACAAATACTCCGATTTGTTTTCCAAAGACTCAGTGAAAATTTGTGACTCACATCCGTAAGCTGCAGGATCTCAAAATTGTGACTTCAACTTACTTGCAAGTGCTATGTGATAAGTTCTTTTTACTGTTCAGCCTCTGCATTACTAAATCTAGTCTTTTCCTGACTTCTTCTGTGCGGTTGCCGTTGTTGTTCATCACTAAGCCTAAATATTCAAATTATGTGATATTTTCAATCTCTTCTTTGTCGTCTTTAATATGTGATGTAAGTACTTTTTTCATTTTTTGTTTCATTGTATCTTACTTATGTTAGTTTGTACTATTCATTATTTTATACTATTGATTATTTAATACTATTAATTATTTGATACTATTATTATTATATTATACTATAAATTATCTAATACTATTGATTATTTTATACTATTAATTATGTTATACTATTAATTATGTTATACTATTGATTAATTTATGCTATTAATTATTTTAGGCTTTTGATTATTTCATACTATTGATTATTGTATACTATTGATCATTTAGACTTTTGATATTCTGTAACGTTGATTTCACAAATGTCACCCCCTCCCCAATTGTATCCACTTTAAGCTGAGATATATATATAATTTGTCTCGATCTCGGTTTAAACCCGAAAACCATCGGGCTTCGAGTCAAGAGTCGCTACTGCGGCTCCCATACTGACAGGCAGAGAGTACTAGCAATCGAACCACTACATACATACAGATAGCGTGAATTACCGAGAACATCTCTATCCAGGTGCGATCATCCCAGTGTGTGTTCCCGCGCTTGCATTACCGTTTAACACAGTATTGCCTGTCTTCAATATCATTTACTTGTCAATTTACGTCTAGCTTAACTTTTATGTTCCCTGCATTTCGAGATGTGTTTACCATATCCCGGTATACCGGTACTAGTTCATTATGACATTCATACATATTTGTCTAGAAATATCAAAGGTTTCGCATTTGAGGCTTTGCTTCTTGCAGTATGTTCTTATAGTGTCTAGAGTGTGAGCATCGCGTACATCGGAAGAGAAGAAGCGCTTAGCAAGACGTCCCAATCATCATCAGGTGCCTTGCCGACTGACGTGGGCGATCATGCCTCTCCATAATCTGCGATCTCCTGCAGCTTGTATCAGTTCGTATGCCGACACACCTCCATGCCATGCAACAAGACTGTCAAGCATCTTCTCTCGTTGTCTTCCTCTATCTCTCCTTCCACATATCTTTCCAGTGGTCACAACATGTTCTATTTTCCCTCTTCTCATAACATGACGTCCCAATATTCTTGGGAAATATCCAGTTTTGGATTTTTTGTTCCAGTGATATGCGTCTGCCCCTGTGGTGGATGGCATTTGCTGTCGTTGGATGGCATGTTCTCGTGTTAGATGGCATGTCCTATTGTTGGATGGCGTGTCCTCGTTTCAGATGGCATGTCCTATTGTTGGATGGCGTGATCTCTCGTTGGATGGCATGACCTCGTGTTAGATGGCGTGCCCTCGTGTTGGATGGCATGTCCTCGTCTTGAATGGAATTTTATCATGTTGGATGACATGTCCTCATGTTGAATGGCATGTCCTCGTGTTGGATGGCAAGTCCTCCTGTTGGATGGCATGTCCTCGTGTTGGATGGCATGTCCTCGGATGGCATGTCCTCGTGTTGGATGGCAAGTTCTCATGTTGGATGGCATGTCCTCGTGTTGGATGGCAAGTCCTCATGTTGAATGGCATGTTCTCGTGTTGGATGGCATGTCCTCGTGTTGGATGGCATGTCCTCGTGTTGGATGGCAAGTCCTCGTGTTGGATGGCATGTCCTCGTGTTGGATGGCATGTCCTCGGATGGCATGTCCTCGTGTTGGATGGCATGTCCTCGTGTTGGATGGCATGTCCTCGGATGGCATGTCCTCGTGTTGGATGGCAAGTCCTCATGTTGGATGGTATGTCCTCGTGTTGGATGGCAAGTCCTTATTTTGGATAGCATGTCCTCGTTTTGGATGGCATGTCCTCGTTTTGGATGGCATGTTCTCGTGTTGGATGGCAAGTCCTCGTGTTGGATGGCAAGTCCTCGTGTTGGATGGCAAGTCCTCGTGTTGGATGGCAAGTCCTCGTGTTGGATGGCATGCCCTCGTGTTGGATGGCATGTCCTCGTGTTAGATGGCATGTCCTCGTGTCAGGTGGCGTGTCCTCATATTTGATGGTATGCCCTCGTATAAAATGGCATGCCCTCGTATAAAATGGCATTCCCAGTCGTGGGAATGCGTGTCCTCGTGTTAGATGGCATGCCCTCGTGTTGGATGGCATGTCCTGGTCTTGAATGGCATTTCATCGTGTTGGATGACATGTCCTCGTTTGGGATGGCATTCCCTCTTGTTGGATGCTGTCTTCCGAAGTCGGATACATTGTCACGTTATTAGATACATTGTTTTGTTGTTGGGTGCTTAGTTCTGACGGTGTATACTTTGTCCCGGTATTCCATGATTTCTGGCTGTCTTGGATGCTTTGTTTATATGTTGTGTACTTTGTCCCATTGTTACTTGCTTTGTCCCGGTGTTGGGCAGTTTGCCCCAGTGTTGGATGTGTTCTACCGATGCTGGATGCTTTGTCCCTGTAGTTGGTATCTTGTTCCAGTGATATTTGCTTTGTCCCGTTTTGGGTATTTCTCCCGGTGTTATTTGCCTTGTGCAAGTTTTGGGTACATTTTTCCTTTGTTAGATAATTGGTTTCCATATTGCATACAATTATGTATTAGATACATTTTTTTGTTTTGTTTTGTATTTTGTCCTGATGATGGAAATATTGACTCCATGTTGGACACTTTCTCCCCATTGTTGGGTTCTTTACCCTATGTTGGGTACTTTATCCTGGTGTTGGGTACTTTATCTCAGTGTTGGGTAAACATAAAACATAACCCTTGACCTATAAGGGTCGTAGAGGTGTATTGATGAAAGCACTAGCACATTAAAACCGCCATCTTTCTCTGTCTTCTGCTTGATGAATAAGTGTTTGATAACTCAGTCCTGTCCTTGTCTTGATGTTGTCATTCCAGTTTCTTTTTTGCCCTTCTCTTCTTCGACTTCCTACCAATGTACGATGAAATACAGTCTTTGCAATTGAATCATGTTTCACCACGTGCCCAAACCAAGCTAGCTTGCGACGTTTCACCACTGCCAAGAGAGGCTCCTGATGTCCTGCAAACTTGTATATTTTGTCTCTGACATATTTATTAGTTTTGTGTTCTAAGTAGCGCTGTACCGAATAGTGATTTTCACTACTCGGCCGAATACGAATACGAATACGAATAGTGTATAGTGTATGAAATATATCTATTTAAAAAAAAAAAAAACATGTACGCTGAACTTTGACTTCACATAAAGTAGCACAGAATAGTCATCTTCTTCTTTAGCATTCTCAGCCCTTGAGGTTTACTGCTGCAGATATCACTCGTCTCCATTCATCTCTCTGGCTGGCCTTCTCTTCACAATTTGTGACACCAGTTGTTTGCAGGTCTGGCTGGACATTATCTCTCGATCTTTTTTTTTTTTTGTCGTCACACATTCCTCTCTCAGGTACAAATTTACTTCTGACATTCTTTTAATATGCCCCAACTATTTTAGACTGTTAGCTCTCATGATGCCAGTGATCAATTGTGATTTAAACAGATTATGTGTTACGTTGTTGCTTCTCACTCTCGATTCACCGCTGTTTGCATCTTTGATGGGTCCAAAGATTTTTCGTAAGACTGTTTTCAAAAACACGTAATAAGGCTTCATCTTTTTCATTTCTGCTTCATGTTTCAGAGCCATATAAAACGACTGGTCTCATCAACGTTTTATATATTTTGATCTTGGTGTTGCGGGACGGACACTTTGACTTTAGCAGATGTTGAAGGACATAGTATACTTTATTTCTAGATTGTATTCTAGATTTTATTATTTCTCTCAGCATGTTGGAGCTGTTGATGTTTGCACCCAAGTACTTATATGTTTCCGTTCGTTTGATTTTCATATTACTGACTTGGATGTGGCCGGAGTTTATATTCTTTCCATGTCTAGTTAGTATTCGTACAGAATAGTAAACATTTAAAAACATTTTATGTTTTGCATCCTTCAGTCAGTCTGTGGTAACTAATAACTAGCAATGAAAGAATCCTAAGTATTATAACAAGTAACTAATCTCGTAAATTGTCACCAACAGCTTAGTTAATGCAGGAAAGCTGCATTAGCTTTCAACAAAACCAATCGTTCTATGATATCAGCATCGAGGCAGTGTATGCAGAAGTAAGGTAACTACTATTCGTATTCGACCCTACCGCAACTATTAGGCCGAATACCGAATAGTCAATAGGTCCACTATTCGGCCCTGAAGCGAATACGAAGCGAATATTCGGTACAGCCCTAGTTCTAAGTAACTATTTTTGTAAAATGCATCTAAAGCCTGAATCCTCGTTTTCATTTTCACATTTAGAGTCCAACTTTCACATGCGTTAAAGAAAATAGACAATACCAACGATTTATATATATATATATATATTGATCTCGACTGCGATGATGGGTTTTGCTCTTCCACATGGTTTTCAGCTGAGACATCGCGGCTGTTGCCATATCAAATCTTATCGTAAAGAAATATAAAGGTTTCAACTTCTTCGAGTCCCCCCCCCCCCCCCCCCGCCCAACTCCCTCCCCCTCCTCATTTTTTTTTTTTAAATCTGTGTATTATTGTGACTGTTTACCAGAGTTTTGCTTTTCTCAGCATTAATTTCCATGCCCTATTCACCACAGACTGTCTCTAATTTTGTAGTTGAGTTCTTGGGGCTTTGTTTCGGAACCGATATGAGATCAATGTCGTCTGCCAAAACATAAATTACATAGCGTCTTCCGACAATGGATATAAATGTTTCATAATTTTGGATTGTTTCTCTCATGGTGTGTTCCAAATTTAAATTGAAAAGGACAGGGGATTGTATTCAACCCTTTCTCACTCCCGCAGTGGTTTTGAAAAAGAAAAATGCTTGTCATTTTGAATGAGTACTGCACTGCATGCATCTTTATAAAGTGCTTTAATGAAGTCTATGATGTTTTTTTCGAAGTTGAAATTTCTCACTATTTGCCACAACCCAACATGCCACACATGTGTTGGGTACTTTATCCCTGTTTCGGGTAATGTATTCCCGTTTTGGATAGTGTGTCTTCTATTGTATGGCGGATTCGGGAACCACTGCCAAACAACTACTTTCCCCCTGGTTTTGAGCACTGTGGACGAACAATCGTGACCCGCCGAATTCAGCCGGTTAGTACTTTGTTCTGTGGATTTTTACTGATATTTGACTGTGCCCAGGATGTTAGCATTTGTTCTGTGGTTTGTTTTTGTACTGATCCCAGGGTCTGTACTTTGTCCTGTTATTATATGGTTTCTCCCGGTGCTGGATACGTTGTCCAGGTATTGGATGTCGTATCCCAGCATTAGATGTTCTTCTCCGGTGTTTGTGGTGTCCTTGGATATTTTATGAGAAGAACATAATACAAATTAAAAAGTTAACTGTCGCAGCTTCACCACATGCGAAATAAAGTGTTACCCCCCCCCCCCCCCCCCCCCCCCCCCCCCCCCCCAAAAAAAAAAAAAACACGAAAATTTACTTAGTCTGTAAAAAGGTAATAACTAACATAACAAACTGTCAAAACTGTCCAGAGTGACACACACGGAGTCGAGTAACACTGCGCCTACTGCGTTGGCTTAATGAGGCTGTGGTTTGCATTCCATCCAGATTCCAGATGGACAGACGGAACGACCAGACGGCCTGGCAGACACGACAGTACCAAAAGTCGAGCGAACAGAGAAACAGACGGACAGGCATGCGTACAAATACAAAGAGAAGCAGATAAATAGTTTGCAAAAAAAAAAAAAAAAGGCAAACATATAAAAGGATTCAGGCAGACAGGCAGATAGACAATCAAGCCAATACATAGGCAGGCACAAAACATCTTACCATGTATGCGAAAATTTCTTTGTATCCCTGTCTTTCTCTCTCATTCACCCTCTCTCTCCCTCTCTCTCGTCTCTCTCTCTCTCTCTCTCTCTCTCTCTCTCTCTCTCTCTATACTCTATCTCTCTCTCTATGTCTTAGCTACAATGTATACGATGCTAAATATATCAAACAGGCATGGCAGACACATTCAATGTCTGTCATTACCATCTCGCAAACTGCGGCCGCCCCATAACAAGCTAAAAACCATGTCACTACTTGTTTGACAATGATGGTATTTGTCTTTACATCCTTCTGTGCAAGAGCTTTTCTACATTATGGCTTATACATTTCCCATGCTGGCCCTGGGTGGGTGGGTCGTTTGTTCGTATCTGGAGTCTAATGTGTTTTGCTTACCTCTACATTTCACAACAATTTTCACATAATTCTCGTAGTATGTATCCGTTTTTTTTATATTGTCTTTGTAGTAGCTATTTTTTTTAAGACTCATATCTGCAGTTAAATTGCCCTCGTGTTTACACACATACACACACACACATGTCCATATATATATATATATATATATATATATATATATATATGTGTGTGTGTGTGTGTGTGTGTGTGTGTGTGAGAGAGACATAATATATATTGTCTCCTTTACTGACTGCCCAGTTCTGTTTAAACAAACAGGTCCGAACTTGAACCGGTCGTAAGTAGAATTTATATTTGTCAACACCTGTCAACACCTGTTTGTCAACAACAACAAAATTAAATTAGTTACAGAAATCGCACATACAAACACAAAAATTAAGTCTTTGTGTGCATATCCCATTGGCTCGCAGGTAGACGACTTCGTCGCCAGTCGAGACAGTTGATAGCCATCAGCTCTGCTGGAGTCCTTTTCCGAGCTACTAGGTGGCACGCAATGATAAGCAATTTTTGGGGGGCACACATAACCTAGTCACAATTATAATCTGAAGCTCCCCCTTCGGGATGCTGGTTGAAAAATCCCCCCCCCCCCCCCCCCCCCCTTCCCTAGCAAAGCACCTTCCTGTCAAGTAGCTAGAAACCCTGGAGCTGTACCGTTTTCGGAACAGTGCCTGCTGGGACTAAAGTCCAATGCGGTTAGGTTCAGTCTGTCAAAAAGAGTCCAGACAAGACCATCTGATCCTGTCGTTAACGTATCGTTAGCCTGGTTTGGTGACGTCAGCAGCATAGCCCGTCAGATGGAGACTGTCTTGGTCAAGACAGAAACATTTATGCTCTTTTCCCCCGAGACTGGTCTTCGCTTTCGGCTTATTTAATTTATGACTAGCTGTGCCCGGCCACGCGTTGCTGTTGCATATTTTGGCTAAATTGAAAAGAAAGACTCCCCCCTCCCACCCCCTCCCACCCTTCCCTCTCAAATCCACCGATTACTCTCTAACTCATCGAAGGTTTTTTGAAAAGAAAGAAAATATAAATCGCACGTGTCTAATATGGTTAATATCGCAATCATTGTCTGCGCAGATACAGAGATAATCTGGTTTGCCGACTCAAGAACATGCAACATATAATTGTGTCATTATAGTGGTCGTTTATATTGTATTATTATGACTTCTAATTATGTTTTTTTTTTTTTGGGTTATCACATGCTAAAGCTGTTTGCATTTTTTAAAGAGACGGAAGTAAAGCTCATTATTGTACTTTCAAATTACACACACACACACACACACACACACGCAGACACGCGCGCGCACACACACACACACAGACACACACAGACACACACACATACACACACACACACACAGACACAGACAGACACACACACACACATACACACACACACACGCACGCACGCACGCACGCACGCACACACACACACACACACACACAAATGATAATAGCTGAGGTAGCTGAAATAAAATAAAACAAATTAGGAAATGAACACTTTAAAATCATGTGTTAAAGCTCTTTAAGTTAACAATTTCTGTCATCAACCCCTCCCCTTTCCCATCTACCGAACTACTGCTCTCTCCCTCCTCGAAGGATTTGAAAGTCATCACCTGACGACATTTTTTGTAACTGACCTTGATATCCCTGTCCATCCGGACTAAAATGGGGAGAACGAATTGTAATGAGTAGTAAATGCGGCTAGTGTAATATTTACCACACCATCCTTCAAGTACCATAACAACTGCTACCAGCACCACCACAGTAACTGAAATAATGTCACTGCTATCTGTTTTACCATCGGAGTAGACAGGGAGTCGTGAGCCAGAGAATTTGGCGCCGCATAGCTAGTGCTGTCATCACGAACTGGTCAGTTAGGATGTATAATTTCGCCATCACCTTACTGGCAGTCTCCGGCATGGCAGCACTACGGTGTAACCGCCTAACCACAAACCACAACTACTAATACTTTGAGTGGATAAGGCAGTTACTGTGACTTAAAGCTCTCTCTGTTAACAGTTTATGTTACCCCCCCCCCCCTTTTTTTTTCCTTCCCCAATTCACCGACAACTCTTTCCCTCTTCGAAGTAGGTGGGATAGAAAAAAAACCAAACTGAAAAGCAACGAAAACAGGAAAAATACACCATAATTAATGCTATGGTAAACAACACAGCTCAATTTCAACCCAATGTCAGATGAAATAAATAGAAATTACATCTCATTCTCCCCCCCCCCCCCCCCCCCCCGTATCATTTTGGGAGAAAGACAATAGTTGAAAGTTTCATTCATTCAAACACCAACGTAACTGGCTTCTGACAACCTCTCTGTGCAAAGAAGGTTAAAGAGAAGAACAAAAAAATCGGTCCTGGTTGTTAAATTGTGTAGCGCCAAAAGCCTGTTAATGGTTGTGATTCGGAAGGTCGCAAGGGGAAAGAACAACATAGTCTATGAGGGAAAATGTTTCAGATGGAAAATCCAGGGAGATCCTTACACCTGTTGTCTAGATCTGGCAGGAGCTAGTGGCGTCATTGCCTGGGTAAACATGGCGCGGTTACAATCACAGGACAGCGCAGCTGTGTGCGTACAGGAGGTGGATGTCATTGACATGTGTAGATTTTATGTTCTACCGTCGACTAGATCTGTCTGGTGATCTTCCTCTTCTTCTCCAAGTCATTGTAGTTACCTATTTATAGCTAGCTTGCCGTCCTTTTAAAGACGAAATTTTTCGTTTTTTGAATCCCCACCAGTGGGCGCAATATAGCTTATAATAATAATAATAATTGGCTGAACGCGGTTTCTGGGACCTCTCCACGGTGATCATCATCCACATGGTGGCACTTTGTGTCATCGGATGTTTATCGCTTGTGTGATGTCCTGGTGGGGTAGAAAGTCAGTCAGTCAGTCAGTCAGTCATTGCAGCGCGGTCATAAGAATCTTCAAAGTCGCCTTCATGTGGGATGCAATTTTTTGTTATTTGAAACCCCACCCTGGCTTCTTCCGGAAGACCCTTAATGTAGCCGGGCCATAAATATGGCCTAGCCATAGATATGGCCTAACGGTTGAAAGGGGTTTCTGGCACCTCTCCACGGGGGATCCTCATTCGCTTAGTGGCACTTTGTGTCACTGGGTGTTTGTCGCTTGTGTGATGTTCTGGTAGGGCACAACTACCTACCTACCTATGCAGTGTGGTGTTGGTAGACATCTGCCTAGCCACAACCTTCTGCCTCGTTTACTTCCAATTAATTTTAACACAGATGATCTTGCATGTCATGATGTCAGACTGTCCAGCAGCTTCTCTCTCGGTCTCCCTCTGCCTCTCTTCCTCTCTAGCTTTCCAATCGTTACGATGTACTCTAGTTTTCTCATTCCTATCACATGATCAAAGCAAGATCGTCACCATCTGACAGATGGAGACGGTCTTTATCAAAGAATGTCAGTCGCCTCCTTCTGATGTGGGCAATCAGTTCTCTTTGCTTGTTATTTTCTTTCAAGACATCTTCATTACTCTTTTTTTTTCTACCCAGGATATTCTTTTCATTCGTCAGTAAAACCGCATCTCGTCAGCTTCCGAATAATTTTTTTACTAGTCTACCAACTGTCCATGATTCAGAATATGATTTTTATAGCTTTAAAGAAATATTTTTCTTGTCACAATTGACAAATGGTACTTACCCTCATTTGGTATAGCGCTATTGTGTCCAACAATTCACCTGCTACAGCAAACCCATACACACTGGACCATAGATTACTCCGTCACAGTTGTCTGGTACCCTAATATAACTAAAGGCTTATATAAGTAAAGGCTATCACTTACCATATCACCTATTGACAGCCAACTAATTTTGTGCAAGTATAGGTATAGCGTGGGCTCTGTGGCTAAGTCGATGAGAACGCTTCGTAATGCCGGGATGCCGGGTTCGATCCCAGCTGCGGGCCCTGGGCCTTTCGTTGGTTTCGAAAGTGGTATCAAGAAAGCCGACCGTCCAGAAAAACAATGGCAAACTACTGGACGTAAATTTGTCTAGAAAAACCACACAACAGCCAGGGGCTGTTGGGGTTGGTTCTGCAACGTCCTGTAAAGGATAGGCAACCAACCTTATAGGTATAACACCCTAAGCTGCAGACACTACCAGCGTTAACAAGTATTCCCATGGCAGTTACCACCGTGCGTGTGTCAAATTTCCCAACTTTAAATTGTGTTGTCCATCTGCCTTTCAAGGCGAATATTCATTGTATTGTAATTTCATGGATCATGTTACTGTTTTCTGGGACCCATATTAATGGTTAAGGAGGTTTATCATCAGGGCAGTCGGCATCTGTGGCTTAGCATGATTCCTAATACCGAGGAGCAGGGTTCGATGCCAGCTGTGGACGATTTGTCTCGCGTTGGTTTCGCTGTGTTACCGAGAGATGACCGTTCAGAAGCAGTGGCAAACTACTGACGTAAAATTTGTAGAGAAAAATCACAACAGCCAAATAATGCCGTTTTTTGTTGTCGTTGTTTCTGCAACGCCCTGTAAAGAATACACATCTAACTAACCCCGTACATGAGCACTAATTAGCTTTTCAATAGCTGCACAAGCTTAAACACGATTGATAACGCCTGTTCAGTGTTCATTATTTAAACGCCTTGTGCTTTTGATGAAAAGTTCAGCTCCTTGCTTCACCTCTCTGTTCGCCAGTGTGGATAGGGATACTGAGTCATGCACCTTTTCTGTATTCGACTTCGCGATATGTGCTTCATTTGGCTTTAATGACCAGCAAGGCAGACCCCGGATACCCCCTTCAACATCTAAAGCAGTTATAATCAGGGCACTCCCTAACGGCTATCGCAGCATGGTCTAAAGTGCAGTTATATGATAAGGTTGTAGCCACGGCACTCCGACTTTTTTTTCGTAAATAGACGCATACACACTCATACACATATTTACCACACACATATACACGCACACATACACACACATACATATACACTGAGACATAGACATTCACACATATACACACACACATACACAGGCACACAGACTAGACACACACACACACACACACATATATATATATATATATATGTATATATATATACAACACACACACACACACACTCACACACTCACACTCATACACACAAATGCACACCACACACACACAAATGCACACCACACACACACACAAATGCTCACCACACACACGCACACCACACACACACGCACACACACACACTAACGCACGCACGCACGCACGCACACGCAAAAGTGTTCACTGTAATTTAAAACCCAACTCATCTCTCTCCAACCGTGAGACTCGTGTCAGGATCAATTTCTATTTCGCGCCAGCCCGGTGACACCATTTTCTTGTTGGATGCACTTTCTTTTTGCTCTTGTGAAATTGTTTCGTCTTCAGCACTCCAGCTTCTTTCCATCAAAGACTGGCATCTTGCAATTCCACAAGAAGAGATCCATACAAGCCGTCGATTTTTAATCTCGTTTGCCGAAATTTTAAAAATTGGAAAAGAGTAATTGAAGAAAAATGAATGTGAAGCTTTAAAGTAGGCATCAACAACCTATGGCACCCTGAGCACAGTGGAGTGTGGAATACCTTTCCGTGGCACACACAGATAATTGAAGTATATTGTACTATATTATATTGTATTAAATTATTATATTAAATTATATTATATTATATTGTATTATATTATATTATATTATATTATATTATATTATATTATATTATATTATATTATATTATATTATATTATATTATATTATATTATATTATATTATATTATATTATATTATATCATATCATATTATATCATATTATATCATATCATATCATATCATATCATATCAAATCATATCATATTATATCATATTATATCATATCATATCATATTAACGATTAACAATAGTAATAATAATAATTTTTACTATTACTGCACATCCAAATAACATTTAACCTCTTGATGGTCTCCGTAAATTGTACAGTTATTTGGAAAGCTGAGTTCCCTACCAAATCCACCCCCCCCCCCTGCCCCCACAACTTTATAATGTTTTCTTCGCGTTGGCGCCTTTGCATGGAAGATATTGTCCCCATCATTAAGCTTCCAGCAGCTTCCACCAGATTCGGCTGCAGGAACGATTCAGTTTGATAAACTGCCATCACTGTGCGTGTTTACCACTGTTGCTGTATATTAAGCCGAAAGCAGTCTCTGGGCCTGGGGGTTTAGGGCCGCATGTCTAAGGCTGTCGCCACGGACTGTTCAGGTTAGTATTTTATTCCCCCCTCCCCCTGTGACAAAATAAATCCCCAACCTTATCGAGGGTTTCCAACCCAGGACTCCCACATGCGACTTCCACATACTTAACCGCTCGACCAGCCCTTCCTCAGCATTGGGTAACAGAACAAATTTCAGACTTTTCTTAGGAATGGTTCTGGAAGGGAAAATTAATGCAAACAGCAACTGTCCGCCCACGAATAAATTGTTCTCTAAAATTTGCAATCGAACCCAAATGTCATTATCATTAACAAAGCAACCCTTTCATCAGAGGAACCCGTTGTTTGGGACAGCATGAATTGTCCAAGAACATTTTAATAAGCATTTTGGAAGAGGCGACTAATTAAGAGCTTTTTTTTAAATTAGATGTGTTAGGTTAAAAGGCGCAAATAACGTAACCTAGTTGTAAGCTAATGTTCCATGAAGTCTTTTTATTTAAGGCAAACAAAGAAGAAGGTGAAGAAGAAGAAGAAGAAGAAGAAGAAGAAGAAGAAGAAGAAGAAGAAGAAGAAGAAGAAGAAGAAGAAGAAGAAGAAGAAGAAGAACAAGAAGACAAGAAAGAACAAGAAGAAGGAGAAGAAGGAGAAAAAAAATAAGAAAAAAAGAGGAGGAAGAAGAAGAAAAATAGGAAGGAGGAGGAGGATGAGGAGAAGGGGCAGGACAAAATAATAATATAATAATAATAATAATAATAATAATAATAATAATAATAATAATAATAATAAGAATAATAAAAGAAGAATCATAAGAATAAAGAAGAAGAAGAAGAAGAAGAAGAAGAGAAGAAGAAGAAGAAGAAGAGGAAGAAGAAGAAGAAGAAGAAGAAGAAAGAAGAAGAAAGAAGAAGAAGAAGAAGAAGAAGAACAAGAAGAAGAAAAAATAAAAAAAGAAAGAAGAAGAAGGAGAGAGAAGAAGAAAAAGAAGAAAAAGAAGAAGACAGAAGAAGAAGAAGAAGAGAAGAAGAAGAAAAGAAGAAGAAGAAGAAAGAAGAAAGAAGAAGAAGAAAGAGAAGAAAGAAGAAGAAAGAAGAAGAAGAAGAAGAAAAAGAAGAAAAGAAGAAGAAGAAGAAGAAGAAGAAGAAGAAGAAGAAGAAGAAGAAGAAGAAGAAGAAGAAGAAGAAGAAGAAGAAAATTAAGAAACAGAAGAAGAAGAGGAAGAAGAAAAAGAAGAATAGGAATAAGAAGAATAGAAATAAGAAGAATAGAAATAAGAAGAAAAAGAAGAAGAAGAAGAAGAAGAAGAAGAAGAAGAAGAAAAGAAGAAGAAACGGGTGATGGACTCATCTTCTACACTTCAACGGCTTCATCTGCTATACTATTTATTGTACAATCTTCATCAGTTTAATTTATTACCTGATCAAGAACATGTTAATGCAGTTCAGCAATTTTAAAGTTAAGTTGAACTAAGAACAGACATCACAGCTCTCAAGACATTCCTAAAAAAAGCCCCGTTCCCATTTTCAGAAGCCCAGATGTGTTTCAGACGTACAGAAGCCGCACAGACGCAATATTTACGTTCAGACAGTTGAGCAATAGAGTATGATAAGACATGCAAAGTCAAATTTATAGACTAGGAAAAAGCATTTGACAGAGTGGATAGAATTATATTGTGGATCTGCTTAAGAAGAAATGGAATCAGCAAACATCTAACTGGTTTGTAGGAGCTTATATACATCAGGCAAAATTTGCATCAGAACAAAAAGCATCACAGCTATTCCAGTAAATTCACGAGTAAAACAGGGATGGGCACTGTCTTCCCTGCTTTTTACAACATTCATCGACAATATATGCAAAAAAGCAGAGAGCAAAGAAAAGAATAATATCTCAGAACTGTTTTTCCAAATGACCAAATATTCACAGCTGAAAGACCAAATATTCATAGTTGAAAGACCAAATATTCATAGTTGAAAGACCAAATAATCATAGTTGAAAGACCAAATATTCATAGCTGAAAGACCAAATATTCAAAGTTGAAACAGAAGAGAGTTTATAGAACCATGTAACCAAGCCATAACTAAGTGTGAGAAATATGAGGATAAGCATTGACAAGACAGTGGCAATGGTAATAGACACGAAGAAACGATATCATAAATAACATAAAAATAAAAACAAGCTAGCGAATTTAAATATCTAGAGATGTTTTTCATCTCATTTTGAAAAATGGATAGAGAAAACATTCACAATGTGCAAAAGCAGATCAGGTTATGGGACAATTAACACGGCTTCTGACGCATAGAAAGATTCTGTCAACCAAAGCAAATCACATAAGAACGATTTTTTTTTGGGCCAACATTGTGCTATCAGTGCCAAATATGGACCCTTACTACAGATAACGAGAGGAAGATCGTCATAACAAAGATAAGACGTCTAAGGAGAGCTGCCGGTGTGACAAGAAGAGACAAAATCAAGAATGACGAAATTAGAAGACTAGAACTGAATCCAGTCGTGCAGTTAATTAAAGAACAATAAATGAGACGGTTCGGCCACCTGACGAGTATGGTTTGGTACCAACTACCACAGAGAACCACAATGAACAACTATAATGAACACAGAGCAAGGGGAAGACCACGCAAGAAAGGGAGCGACATCATCAATAGCAACCTAAACCGAAATGAACACTAACTTGTTCATTGCATTAGGAAAAAGCGCACAAACGATCCGAACATCTTTCCATAACACCTCACTGAGGTAAATAGTGGAAGAGAAGAAGAAGGAACGAGTTCTAATGTGATAGTACCAGAAGCAATCTGGTTATTATCCGTCTTGCCTTCCTCTAAGTGTCGATCATATCAATTGGTCGCTTCCAGCTACAGCTTTCTTTCCACGCCCTAATAATCTACTCGTTCTTCCACATCGTTCACTTCAGCCCACATAGCTTTGACCCCATCGTTCACTTCTACCCACACAGCTTTGACCCCATCGTTCACTTCAGCCCATACAGCTTTGACCCCATCGTTCACTTCAGCCCACACAGGTTTTACCACGTCTAGCTCGTCATGCATCAATCCACCACCCAACAGTGCAGCACCAACCAATCTGGACGCTATACGCTTCCTAAAACATCAGCATCCCCAGGAGACAAGATTGAGAGCACGCTTCCTACCAGAGACCTTTCAAGCAATGCTTGGCCTACTGCATAGATCATGTCTTTTTCCACCTTTATCAACATGCTTTAGGGGGGCTGCGTGGTCTCGATGTATGGTGTCTGCCTCTTGTGCTAGAGATCCCGTGTTCCAGGGCTGGGATTTTTTCACGTGGACTTCTAGTAATTCCCCTGGTCTCTGGGTAGTCAGATCGGACGCCCGTGAGTATCGTTGCACACGTAAAAAATCCCTTGGCAGTTGGAAATCGAAAAGAGTAGCCTAGCGGCGATGTCCGGGCAACATTTAGAATTAAAATTCTACGCAAAATATTTTAGGATCCTCGCCGGTGCTACAGAGCCTGTGTACTGTGCTGAGCTACTTCAGACTCACATTTGAGTTAGAAGTAGAACGGAACACTTATGGGTTACTACCAGTGTGCCATGATGTTAATCCGTTGTTTAAACCTCAAACCTATCATGCTTCTTAAGCATGTTACAATTACATCATAGAAAAGTCATTCATTCATATTGCCAACCAGTTCCAGGTAATCTAATCAAGCAAAATGTGGGTTATATCAATCCTCTAACCTACAGCAATTCTTACCGCCTCTAAAATATCAAATGTTACACATTTGATATCCGCCACGTGGGACAAGCATCTTGTAAATATCATTTATATATCATTATTCTGTTTGCAATTCCCGCCCAAAAATGCGAAACGCCTGCGTGGATTATTTTCGTTTCCTTCGTTGCGTAAATAATTCAAGGTTTCCGATCTTTTGGATTGCGTCTTTTTTCTTTGTACTTTTCATCGACTTGGTTTGGAATTATTCTGTTATTAGCAAGAATATTCATGTGTTTGTGGAACCAAGGGTCTAAGGTCGTAAGAGAGAAAAAGGAGCATGTGATGTTCTTCATTTACCCTTGAACAAGTGATTGGTACGGTAGGCTAGGTTTTACAGTAAGGCTGCGATATCTTCGCTTTTCGCTCCAACGCGACTGATTTCAGCAAACACCGAAAAGATGGACTTGGTCTATCCCCCTTCCGCGGCAACCCAGAAACTTGTGAGCGGGGTTCCGGTCCCTTCGCGGAAAAGAAGGGTGAGATGAGACTAATTTTTTATAAACCCTAAGCTGCGAAATGCGAGCTGCTGTGGCGTGCATGATGGTCATGAGTTCGAATCCGTATTTAACCAGGTTTAGTCCAAAATTGACCTTGGCGCCCACATCAACCAAGCCTAAAATGTGCACTAATGTATGGATGGCCAGTAGACGACTTCGTCGCCGGTCGGGACAGTATTTGTGTCTGTCTCCTTTTATCGGGCTCGATCCCAGCTGCGGGCCATGTTGGTTTCAAGTTGGTTTAGTGGTATCAAGAATTTCGTCCAGAAAGCAATGGCAAAGTACTGGAAGTAAATTTGCCTAGAAAAACCACATAACAGCCAAGGGCTGTTGGGGTTGGTTCTGCAACGTCCCGTAAAGGATACGCAACTAACCTAATCTGCTTTGATCGCGTCAACACTGCAGAAGTTCTTTTCACAGCTATTTAGTAGCGAGTGATGCTAAGCCATTTTTATGGCGCACATAACCTTGCCACAATTATAACTAAAAACTCCCCATCGAGGATGCTGGTTGAACGTGAAGATT
>CAJHNH020001327.1:115000-145759 GCA_905116865.2 Candidula unifasciata
TGGTTCAGAATTCTTTCAACAGCTGGTTGTATTGATAACCACCTGGTTTTGCAATCTGACAGAAATTTTCAGTGGTGTGGAACCATTATTTAAGGCTGAATACAATGCATTGTATTGCTGTTGTCTGACAAATGATTTTGAAAACCAGTTATGTGTTTCAGCAATAAGGTATTCCAAATTCCTTGGTAAACATTCAGATGAAGCATGTGATAATGCTAGCTGCAATGAATGACACATACATTTTATAAGTATTAACGATGGGATAGCTTCCTTCAACTTGGCATAAACGCCATTGTTTATGCCAACCATCACCGAGGCATTATCGGTACCAATTGCAACAAAATTTGTCAAGTCTAACTGTTTGCTGATTAAAAGGTTCTTCAGTTCTTGAACTATACTTTCTGCATCACACTTTTCCAATTGAACTAGTCCAAGATATGTAGAAACTACTTTGTCTGTATTGTTGCTGTAATATATAATACACACACCAAGCACTTTCAGTACCGAAATATCATTTGATTCGTCTAATAATAAACTATATTTATTTGTAGAAATATCACTGATCAAATCTTTTTCGAAGTGAGAAAATAAAGTATTTCTTATAATATGTGTACACTTGCTGTGATGCATTTTCTCATCATCCATAACTTTACTGTCAGAAATTATGTTTTTTAAACAAATCAATCAAAATGGTCACAGTTTGAAATTGCACAATGACAACTTAAAAACATTGCGACCGACCCTTCAACTTTTGATTATTCATTTATCAGTGTACTTCTGAAAACAGATGTCAGTGGTGTAATATCTTTGAATGGAACTGCAGTTTTATGCTTGTTAGTCTCTGCATGCTTCTTTAAGTCTTGTATTTTCGCTTTAATTTCACCCTTGCAGTACTTACAACGAGCCTTGGTTATATTCCCAGGAACTGCCATCACCCAGTCTTTAATTTTGTCATCATGCAAATACTCTTTCCGAAATTTTTGCTCATACTTTACTTTTGGCATGTTGAAAGGTTTTTTCAAAGTGAAAGCCACACAAGAAGGTGAGCAATTATTTTTTTAAAAATCACATGAAAAAGAAACACAAAGTCAGCATCACAGCTATACTTCACAACACAGTGAGGATACGGTTGAAACAAAGTTAGTATGATTTACGCGCGATTTCGATTAATCAGCACCGGGGTTGTCAGATATTTGAGTGTTGACCTTAGTGAGATTTCAAAGTTTAAGTAATGGCAGTTGCCACAATGTACGTGCCAGACCAAAACAAAAATATTTTATAAATATTTTACTCAATAATTATTAAAATGACACTAAAAGAAAAAAAATCTATAAAATATCTAACTCCATATGAAAAGAATCTAGAAAAATATTTAGTATCTAAACGTCAAAAATAGGATCTAAACACAATGAAAAAGATCTAAATTTGGATACAAAATATCCAAAGTGGCAACACTGAACTCTACTACAACATTATTGACACCTCCTTGTCTTTTCAGACGATAGTGTTCCACTGCGCTAAAGCAGTGGTTCTCAAACTTCCTAAAGTGGCAAACCTTTATTACAGATCCTCATGTTGTGGCGACTCCCCCCCCCCCCCCCCCTCCCCCCCCCCCCCCGAACATACAATTATTTTCGTTGCTGCTTTGTAACTACAGTGAATATGTGTTTTGCCATGGTCTTTGGCGACCCCTGTAAAAGGGTAGTTTGACCAGAAAAACGGGTCACCAGACGGCGTCCGTGGCTAAAGCGTTGCGAGTCTGACTCGTAATCCAAAGTACCGCGATCGAAACCTGCGTGGGCTGCGTGGATTTTTATCGTGGTATGGGACGTCGCAGGTCGACCCAGCCTCAAATGGGTACCAGGATGGGCTGTCCTGGGAAAGTAAAGACAGCCGGCGTAATGCTGACCACATTACCCACCGAGTGCCGATTGGTCTGTAAAAATATGGGTGCTCTTCCCATATGCCCGATGCGCCTAAGGGCGTGTAAAGGGATCTTTACTTTACTTTTTTTTTTACCCATAGTATGACAACCGCTGCGCTAAAGGGAGAGAATCACAGCACAATCCAATTCCACATGTGACCGGCAAAACCTGCTCGTGTTAAGAAATATCTTCTTCCATATTAGGTGCATGCGATTTCAGGTTCATCTTTGCCGTCAGCTGTATCTGTTATGATTCTTCAAGACGCTCAGCGAATCTGTCTGCAGTCCTTATCTTCGTTATTCCTTTCTTCATCCTAGCTTTCCATTCCATGCAGTTCAGCTCACAACATGCGAGTCATTGCGTGTGTAGCTACTGATCTGTTGTAACTGCTGCTTCCATTGAAAATGAATTGCACTTCTAGTGTCGGACTGTGCTGGCACTTTTTACTGCTGTCCTCTGCATTTATTGCGTGTGCATGCTTTTCGATTTGCTGAGACTGCAGTCCGTCAATTTGGCACAGGAACGGGGGCACTATGAAGTGATCCGTATGCTTTTGACGTGGAAAGTGTGATAACCTGATCAACCCGTGGCATCCTTTTCCCATAAATCCATCTCACTGCCCGTCTCTCATATTCTGCTTTCATCCATTTTTACATCGTGTAGAGGCCGACCATACTTGATATATTTCAACCATCTGTAACTCACCATGAGAAATATCCTGTGTGACCTTTCATTCTCCATTTCTATCTTATCCTAGCCATCAGAGTCTTTGACGGCTAAGTATTGAAACAAGTGAAGTAAATACCTTTTCCCACGCCTACAGACATATTGGGCTTGACTTATATTTATAGACCAATCGACACTTGGTGGGGTGGGTGATGTGGTCAGCGTTACGCCGGCCGCCTTTCCTTCGCAGAACTGCACCTGGTACCCATTCAAGGCTAGATCTACCTGGAAGCTAAGGTATGTAAAAAATATAATCCTGCTTTGTCCTGACCTGACCCAACGACCTTCCGATCCACAGGCCAGCGCGAAGACACCATGACACAGCGACTTCCATTAAGCATTGAGGAAACTTCAAACAGCGTACTAATGTTGGTAGAATCAATTCTCCTGACCATTATCTCCCTGTTTATTTCTCCCTCGTCCAGGTAACTGTCAAAGCTACCTGCCGTTCTGTTGTTTACCCAAAAACAAATTCAAATGCTCCAGACTGACACACACCTTTCGGCATTCGCATTGTTCAACCTTCTCTTGAAAAGTGGCATTTGGAAAAGATATTTTTTTTTTTTTTTACTTTTCGTGGCCAGGGAAAGACAATTCTGTTTACACACCACTTAAAAATGTTTACAGCCAGATCACCCTAGATTATTGTGTCAACTTTGTTCAGATTACCCTCTTCGAAAATGATCTAAACACCAACACTCCAGCAACTTTAAGACAGAGAGATCCTTGAGGTAAACAAATACATTGGAACCACCCTTTTTATTTTTAGAACCGCAGATTTTTGGAAAAGAGATCAGGAAGTATTATATGGTACACTTTCTGTGCGTATGGGAATATTATTACAGGCATATCTCTACTCGAGCGTGGAATAAGGTGAATGGAGTTTACTGTTGTATTTTTTCTTGTATATTTTACGACAAGGATGGGGTGGTAGTAGGTAGATGGGGTTTCCTGTAATGCATGCTTAGATTTTCTTAATTACCCTAGTCTGTTTTTGTGAGATAATGTCTTCACGCTTTCGCCGTGTCTTCACTTTTAGTTTTGTTCTTATTCGTGGAGCTTCTTTTCACACAGCTTTTCCCTCTATCTAAATTTCAGTTCTTCTCTTTCTGCTTCTTATTCTTTTGTTTTTCTTATTGTTTGTTCTAAAATTCCTTTGCGTAGTTTGCTACTCTTATTTTTAATTCTCCACCTTCTGTTATGATTGCTTATAAAAAGAGGTATGAAAGGAGTAGTGTTACAAAGAACGACATTTTGGACTGGTCCGCCGACCAGTTATTAATGCCTTGAAATAATTTGTGTTTGTTCCCGGTCCTGTTCACATTTATCTACACACTACCTGACCTTTCATTTATACTTTCTCAGCCTCTTCTACTTCGGAGTGGTGTAACTTTGTCTTCCCTACAATTACATCAGCGCCAATGTAGCGTGTTCTATACTATACGACGACACAGCTCTCAACGACCCTAAACATGTAGAACTGGCCCTAAACAAACCTATCCTCGGCCTCAACCTAGGTCACACGAGAGACTCTTTTCGAAAGAAGCAGTACAACGTGATACCCCTCTGACCTAGATCAGATAGAGAAAGTGTGTAGATGGGCCTGGAAACGTGAACAGATACTTGTTCCCTTCTGCTTTTCTTCTTATTCTGTTCCTGTTCTTCCTCCATTGCCTCCGCCTGTTCTTTCCTGATTCAGTTAAACTACTGAAATGACCGCCAAAAATAGATAATAAACAGCATATTCATACCACTCTTCTACTACCAGTGCCAAACCTGGACATTATCAAAAGCTAACCTGCGTAAAAATAATACCTGACATTAGATGCATGAGGAAAGCCAACTAATTAACTATCTGCGAAAGATCAACTGCAGGAACAAAATCATACACCATATTCGTTGTGAAACTGAAGCTCAAATGGTTTGGTCATCTCATTAGAACCTAACCACAACAACTAGTAACACAAGCACTGCACCTGAACTATCTGATGTGAAACTGAAAGGTCGCCCTAGGGGAGGATTGACTGGTGTCATCAAAGACCTTCTTTACCAAACGATCTGGCAGTAGCCATTACTACCAATCAAACTGTGGATCGCAAACGGTTCCTCCTCACGTTGCTTAAAGCCTAGTTCTATTTCTCCCATTATCCAGAGACAGTTATATTTTCTTCTTGCTTCCACATTTTTTCCAAGTTGATTTCTAATGCTTACATGTCAAGTGTTTTGGATGTTACTTGAATTTCTGAGTCTGTATTTACATTTGTTGCCGTTTGTAAGTATTTGTAGTGTTGCGTTTCAGGGCAAAAGTACAAAAAAACACAAGCAAAAAAAAAAAAAAAAAAAAGGAGGGATGACGGAGAGCCGGTGACAGAAAAAACGGGGTTGGGGAATGGTGGCCACCATTCATTTATTTCTTAGTCTCATGACTGTATATGTAGTTTATTGTTGTCCTCTGTTCAGCTTGTTCTCTGAATTCTCTTGCTTCTTAGTTCTTCTTTTTCCTCCTCTTCTTCTTCTTCTTCTTCTTCTTCTTCTTCTTCTTCTTCTTCTTCTTCTTCTTCTTCTTTTGTCGTCTCAAAGAAACAAGTTGTAGCCCTTGTGGTGGTTTTCTGTATTTGTCTTATCGGGTGGCTTGAGTGATGGATTTGTTCATCTTTTTTGCAGGTTTCATCTACATCATTCATCCGTCTCTTTCTTGGTCTTCCCCTCGCCCATCTCCCAGTTGTTCTACTGTAAAAAGTCTCATATGCTGTCTGGTCTGGCTGCATGCTTGTTGATTGAATTTTTTTTAAGTTTGCATCGCAGTAGCACTTGAACTCGTCGTTGGTATAATTATAAGGGCATCATGGATTGCGCACAAAAGACGCATTTTCAGAACCATCATATTCAATACTCGCACTGCAAATGTTAGGTCCCGCAGGACATGGAAGGCTTAGGTGTACCAGAGCAGCTCTGCCACACGCTTCAGATCAAGTCCGTGTAGCTCTATCACATCAAAGAGAATTGCAGTCGGGGATGAAGATTCGGGAAATCCCACGAGGGTCGCCTGGCAAGAGAGCTTCGACAAAGTCTTTCATCTGGCGTCCGCGTGTGTCACATTTGTGATACATTTTTGAATGGAGGAGTGAGTTTGGGTTGCAATGTCCGCCTTTATCGCGCTCTTATATGGATTGATTCTTATATTGGACTTTGGTGGGTCTCAGTGGTGTAGCTATTTGCCTTGTGTTCTGAAAGTCGTGGGTTCGTCTCACGGGAGTTTTGGCTGGAGCTATGGAGTTTGTGTTTTGTGAAACCCTAGCCGTGCGTCGATAAACGGCCAAGTCCTATTGGATGAAATCCTGACAAATAAAATTGAATTTCTCTGCTTTACACATTTTAACGATATGGACTGGATTTTTATATATCTAAGAATAAATATAGGTACCTTATTTTTGGTTCACCCCAAATAAAGAAAATCCAGGAGTTCCAGCAAAAGCCTAATATTCTAGAGGCGTATGATTTGAAATGAATTTGGTAGGACAATACCAAGAAAACACCTCTGTGGCCGGACACGAAAATGAAACTGATCTTTGTCAGTCCTACCCCCCTAGGACACGCTGACTAACCCTAACCCCAATCCATAACATCCCTAGATTATTGGTTGTTTCGGGAACTTCTGAAATTCATTTGTTTTGGTAGTTCAAAATGAAGTACCCAAATACAGAAATACTACACACAGTTCTTACGGCAGTGTATGGGAAAGCTAAGCACATTGAACACGTGCGACCAAATTGTACAAGTTTAAAATAAAGTACCCAAATACAGAAATACTACACACAGTTCTTACGGCAGTGTATGGGAAAGCTAAGCACATTGAACACGTGCGACCAAATTGTACAAGTTTAAAATAAAGTACCCAAATACAGAAATACTACACACAGTTCTTACGGCAGTGTATGGGAAAGCTAACCATATTGAACACGTTCGACCAAATTGTACAAGTTTAAAATAAAGTACCCAAATACAGAAATACTACACACAGTTCTTACAGCAGTGTATGGGAAAGCTAGCCATAGTGAACACGTGCGACCAAATTGTAGAACCTATGTCCTTGTGTTTTGTGTGTGTGTGTGTGTGTATTAAAGAGCACCACAGCCTTGTCTAAGAGCTAACAGATAACGGGAAATGGCAGACCATCTCGATTAACAGACAACAGTTAATATTTATGCAGAATCAAATGCCAGGTTCATAAAGAATACACAAGAAGGAGAGCATTCAGGCATACGGTTTCAACATGGCAGATGCAGTCAGTAACCGGGCGATTCGGTGCGTGATCAGCAAATGTCTGCAAAAAACATGTCACGAATTTGCGGATAAAAGAAATGCTGCAGATAGTAACTGTATTAATACTTCACATAGGTAGGTAAGTAGTTGTACCCCAACAGGTCATCACACAAGGATAAACACCCGGTGAAACAAAGTGCCACCACGCGATAAGGATCACCCATTGAGAGGTCACAGAAACTCCTTTCAGCCGTTAGGCCATATCTATGCCCTGGCTATATTCAGGGCCCCCGATAGAAGCCAGAGTGGGGCTTCAAACAAAAAAAATTGCATCCGGCATGGTGACGACTTCAGGCATTTATACAACTTCACATAGTTTTTAATCGGATGTCCGTATGAGATGAAGCTTTGGATTATTGTGTCACAGTTTAAAGAGAATTGAGCATTTCTGTTTCTTTATGTTTTGAAATAAGGTTTGAAAAATGATTATTTGAAATTAGCCGTGCTGTTTGAATGATGGATGATGTCAGAGAGAATTTGAAGACGATTTTGATGAAAGGTGATGGTGTAGGGAGATGTAAATGGTTACATGAAACAGGCTGTCTGGGGTGTAAAAGAGGGACACTGTAATTTAAAGGGAAGAGGAAAGACATAAGTTGGAAGAAGGTAAGATGATAGGGGAGAGTAGAAGAAGAAAGTAACGAAGAAGAAGAAAAAGATGACAATGATGAGAATTATGACGATAGAGAAGAAAAAAAAAAGAAGAAAATGAAGAAGAAAAAGAAGAAAAAAAAGAAGAAGAAAAAGAATAAGAATAAGAAGAAGAAGAAGAAGAAGAAGAAGAAGAAGAAGAAGAAGAAGAAGAAGAAGAAGAAGAAGAAGAAGAAGAAGAAGAAGAAGAAGAAGCAGCAGCAGACAAAGAAAAAGAAGGGCAAAGAAAGGAGGAGGAGAAGAAGCAACCACAACAAAAACATTCAGACACACGCTTCAACAGCTCTACAGTCTTAACTTTTCACAAAATTATTTTCCCGCTGTTTGTACAGACAAAGACAAAAGCCTGAGTCTGCTAACAAAATTATAGACAACGGCAGTGTGTTGGCTGTCTCTGAACGCATTTTCTAGAAATAGTTCCACTGAAGTGTAACCATTAGGTTAAGTGTTGTGATTACTACAAAAACCAGTCAGGAAGTTGTATGACACAACCTGCAAGAAAGCTCAAAGATTCAGCATGAGAGAAAGCTGTAGGACACAACTGCCAGGGCGAAAGCTGGAGATAGAAGTAAGACGAAAGATGTACAACATAAACAGGTAGATGACTGTAGCACTTAACACCCAAAGGGAAACAAAAAGGCTATGGAAGAATCCCACACCCTTGTCTTAGTACGGAAGGCAGAAGCTTGTGGACGACCTCTCACTACGCCACTGTCATTGGGTGTGTACGTGTGTGTCTGTGGAGGGGGAAGGTGGGGGGGGGGGGGGGGGGGGTGGGGCAAAGGCCATATACTCCCGAGTCGACCCAGACTAAATTAGTACCGGCTAAATTCCTAGGAAGTAAAGGCGGCCGGCATGATGATGATCAGATCACCCATTGAGTGCCAATTGGTCTATGACATTTTAATCTAGCCCTGTATTCCCAGTACCGCCGAAGACATGAAGATGGGTACTTCATTTAACTTTTCCTCGCTGGTACTGAAAAAGTCGAAATGCCAGATTTCCTAGCATGCTCAGACCAAACATAAACCATTTATACGTGGGTTGATACGTACTGGCAGTCGTTATACGTTGTTTGGGACACCAAGATCATTAACTAACTACTTACATCAACATACATTTGAGCAGTTAGCGCACCCAAACCACTCGTACCCGGATGCACACTGTTAGATTATTTTGCACCAGGCTCCGAATAGTTCCGACCCCAACAGGATAACCTCGGCGTCTGGATGAATACATATTTGTAGATTAGACTAAGTTATTATTAATTCTCTTGGCGGGGACTCTGATCTCCCTGGCATTAACTTGCTATTTGTTTATCGCCGGCTCGTGCTGGTGCATTGTTTTTGTACTGGTCTCCAGAGGGGGTTTGGATCTGCAATGTTCCTGGTGGGAGTTCAACTACCAGAGGCAAATTTGTACAAGCTTGCCATGTCCGTCTGCAAGAGCATCAGGGAGAATACGCCGACTGATAAGGGGAAAGGGATGTAAATTAGTTATCATTATTATCTTCAGTATAACCGCTTTTATAGATATAGTCAGACAGAACCACGTCATCACTTATAATCATCATGATTATCATTTACTTTCAGTTTACTTATAGATAAAGAATAGTTTGTAATATTAAAAGTCTTTAGAAGCCAAATTGTAAACTACAAACCAGCGTGCTTTCCGCTTTTTAAAGAGCTAGAGTAGAGGAAGCAGAAGAAGGAGAAGAAGAAGATGATGAAGAAGTTGAAGAAGATGATGAAGAAGAAGAAGAATGATACGACGGTGATAACGGTTATTATGATCTCATACCAAAATGGAGAAAAGTAGAAGGAACAGAAGATGTAATAGAAACAGGAGTTTAAGAAGAAGGTGATGAGTGCATGAGGTTAAAGGAGAGAAGGACATAGAAGAAGGAAATGAAGAAGAAGAAGAAGAAGGAGGAGAAGAAGAAGGAGAAGGAGAAGAAGAAGAAGGAGGAGAAGAAGAAGAAGAAGAAGAAGAAGAAGAAGAAGAAGAAGAAGAAGAAGAAGAAGAAGAAGAAGAAGAAGAAGAAGAAGAAGAAGAAGAAGAAGAAGAAGAAGAAGAAGAAAAAGAAGAAGAAGAAGAAGAACAACAACAACAACAACAACAACAACAACAACATCATCATCATCCCTCCACACAATGAAAAAAAAAACAGTCACACATGCAAACACTCACACCAACACACACACACACACACACACACACACACACACGCACACACACCTAGGAAAGAACTGGATAGAACAACGAAAGTAAATATAATACGTGCAGAAAATTTTAAAAAGAAAACTAACAAACACACAAAATAAAAAAAAAATAAAGATCAACAATTATCAAAACTGAAATGCTACATAACACCTACGTATACCGTTTTTGAAGAAAGAAAGGTCAAAGGGCTGTGTTAATATGCAACCTTACATACTTAAAGAGGGATAACAACTATTAGATTTTGTGACGCATCGGGGAAATCCCTGAATAATGAGAATAAATCAGTTAAACAATAATCTAAACTCTTTGTGAAAACCTCCTCAAAGACCTGGAGTCTTGCGATTAGACAGTTAATATAGAGAGGGAAACTGACAGATTGTATATATGTATGTATATATATATATATATATATATATATATATATATATATATATATATATAGAGAGAGAGAGAGAGAGAGAGAGAGAGAGAGAGAGAGAGAGAGAGAGAGAGAGGGGGAGAGAGAGAGAGAGAGAGAGAGAGAGAGAGAGAGAGAGAGAGAGAGAGAGAGAGAGAGAGAGAGAGAGAGAGAGAGAGAGAGAGAGAGAGAGAGAGAGAGAGATAATAGGGGCTTTTGAGCTGAAATGCTATAGAAAGATTCTCATAATATCTTGGACAAAGAAGAGGAGAAATATTGACATCTTGAAAGATCTGAACATCAAGGAAGATTGGGTAAGAAACAGCATCCTGTCTCAGAAGCTAAAAAATGTTGGTCTTATCAAGCGCAACGACCGATTGAAAAAAAAATAATAATAACAGAAAGCATGGTACCATGAAGGAGGGAAAGGGACCGACCAACACGAAGATGGGACAGGATATAAGTGACTCTTTGAGTATGAAAGTACATGAGGCTAGAGAGCTGGCGAGAGACCGAGTTTCTTTCCAACAGACTGTGATGAGGGCGACGTTCTGCAAGGGACTTGCTACATGATGATGATGCTATATATATATATATATATATATATATATATATATATATATATATATATATATATATATATATATATATATACATATAAATATAAACAAATACTAATGGCAGGATTAGTCTTCGTAGCTCAAAGAATTTTATAGAAGTCGAGATAAAAAAAATTTAGAATTTAATTCAGAATCCTAAATCCCAACGTCCGACTGACCAACGTTACACCCTACGAGGACTGCACGACAAGCGATAAACGCTAGGTGATAAAAAGGGCCACCATTCGGACAAGAATCACCCTGGCTCAAGTCCAAGAAACCCATTTCAACCCGTAGGATATATTTAGAGCCCCGACGACAGCGGTCGTATATTTTTGAAATAATAGTTAAAAAAAACTGCTACGGGAATCTCAGAATGTGTAATAAAGCCCCACATGAAATTAGCACTGATAAATTCTGATATAATCCAGCTGGAGAATACTGTGACAACTGAAAAGATCAGTGGAAAAAGGGGTAGCGGCAGACCAAGGGAGACGATGCTAGATGGGCTGAAACGATGGCATGGAGAGATATCGTCAAGAGAGCTTTTCCAGGCAACCAGGACTCGTGATCTTTGAGACGCGGGAGCGCCTACGCCAGTTGGCAGGCCACATGATGATACTGATGATGAAATTCTGCAGGAAAGTGGTTAACGACTTCGCAAATTACGTAAACACTTCAAACATTCATTACGTTTTACCTGTGCAAAATCATCATCAAGTGCCTTGCCAAGCTGGTGTAGACGTTCATGTGTCGCCACAGATCTCGGTCATTAGTGTTCTGGATCAGTTCTACTGATGATATTCCTCCATGCCACTGTCTTAAGCCATCCACCATCATTTCTCTTGGTCTGCCTCTGCCTCTTCTACCAGTGATCTTTTTGGTCGTCACGATATTTTCCAGTGCTCCTTTTCTCATTACATGACCAAAGAACTTTGTTTTTCTCCTTCTCATTGTTGTATATTACATGTTCAGAATACATGGGATAAACTGACGGTGGTAGAAAGTTGATACAATGTCATACACAAAAATAAAAACTTGTTCAAGAGGAGAAATAACACCACACACTGAATATAAGACACTTTGAGAAAACAAAACGGTAAAGCTGCTGTTTCGAAGAATGCCCCAGAATCACTCTGGCTAATTGAGAAGATAAAATAAATTCATAGGAGTTATCCTGTACAGGGAAAATGATCGCGCTGGCGATATTTAAACTGAGAAAACCTGTTAGGTAAACTGCCGGACTAAATGGTATTCCAGCATTAGCTCTTAGTTCTTTCATTCATATAACACTTTATAGTACTCTGAGTTGGAGACATGAAATATTACAAGCATATGTTTCTCTCGGAAAGTATAAAATAAATAGCAGAAGCGGCTTCTGAAATAAGGTGGTTTCTTTAACATACTAACATCAAGAGGACATAAAGATTTTTACTCATTGACCCGATGAGCCACTTTTCGATGCTATTTCTGTAAGACCAAATCCCAGACATCCCGTTTAACAGTATCTATCATCCAGTCAATCAGTCAGATGCCTTTTCCTTTATGAATGTTTCCTTGGATAAATCTCTAATGCGCTCTGTCTTTTGCCCATGGTTTACAAACTCTTAGACTTCTGTTCGTCCATCTCTTGATTTCATATTACCATTTGTGTCACTGTCTGCACATTGTTTGCTCAATTGGTCCTATCTAGTAGGAATTTGTTAAGAGTGTTTTTTTTTTTTTTAAAAGACCGAACATTTTCATTCATGTCCTTTTTATTTCTTTTCGCAACTCCATTTTCATTTTATTTTTAAAAGATGTCTTTGCTTCTATTTCCATGAAATACGACTTTTTTTGTGTGTCTATATCAACATTTGATAATTCTTATTTTTAATCTGTTATTTGTCTCTCTCGAAATATCAATAGCTTTTGCATGCTGTTAATGATGTTGGGGCGGCGTCCGTGGCTTAGGCGTTGCGAGTCCGACTTGTAATTCCAACGTACTGCGATCGAAACCCACTGCTGGCTGCGTGGATTGTTCTTATGGTATGGGACGTCGCAGTTCGAACCAACCTAAAATGAGTACCAGGATGGATGTCTTGTGGAAGTAAAGACGGCTGCGTAATGCTGACCACATTATCCACCTACTGCCGTGTACAAATATGGGTGCTCTTCCTATATGCCTGGTGAGCGTAAGGCATAGAAAGGGATCTTACCTTTTTTTTTCTACTTGAATGATGTTGGACAATTTCTTTATCTTTTTGACTTTTTAACCGCATAAATTAGAAACCGTCTCCACAGTAAACGATCACTGTAATATGATAATACTGTAATACGTTCTGTCTATTATCCTTCATTGAGCCATCATATTACCACAGGGTCATCATCATCATTTAGCAGGTCCTTTGCAGAACGTCGCTCTCATCACAGTCTGCCTGGAAGAAACTCGGTCTCTCGCCAGTTCTCCCACCTCATGTACTTTCATACTCAAGGAGTCACTTATATTCTGTGCCCATCTTCGTGTCGGTCGGCCCCTTTCCCTCCTTCCTGATACCATGCCTTCTGCTACAGTTTTTTCCAATCCGTTGTGGCGCTTGATATGACCAAAATATTTCAGCTTCCGAGAAAGGATGCTGTTTATTAGCCAATCTTCCTTGATGTTCAGATCTTTTAAGATGTCAATATTTCTCATCTTCTTTGTCCAAGATATTCTGAGAATCTTTCTATAGCATTTCAGCTCAAAAGCCCCAATTCTCTTTCTTAAGGACTGAGAGATAGTCCACGACTCACATCCGTATGTAGCCACAGGGAAGATGCATGCTCTCAAAATTCTAATTTTGATCTCCTTGCTGGTGCTTAACCATGGACTGTTGAGGTTGTTCAATCTTTGCATTGCCAAGGCCATCCTCCTTTTAATTTCTGTTGAACAGTCTCCATTGCTGTTTATTATAGATCCTAGATATTCAAAGTTTGTGACATTTTCAATTTCTTCATTATTTATTGTTATTTTTGGGTGACAGCCAGTTTTATCTGTGGACATTATTTTCGTTTTCTTTTAATTCTAGAACAGATTTTGATCTTCACTGTGCTTTTGGACAGACAATATTAAATTTTCGATTCCCTTTACGCTGTTCGAAAAGAGGACTGTGTCATCGGCGTAGCGGAGTTCCGGAATAGGGTTGCCACCTATTTTGAGCGGATCATAACTGTCACAAGTCTGGTCATTTTTGACATTTCTCATTATATTTTTCTGCGTATATCTTGAATAGGTATGGTGAGAGAATGCACCCCTGCCTCACCCCCCCCCCTTTTTGCACCTCGAACCAATCAGATGTTTCACCAGCTGCTCTGATGGCTGCTTGTTGTTCATGATAAAGATTTTCAATTAAATGCACTAATGCGCTGGAAACCCCATACTTTTCATAATAGTCCACAGTTTGTGGTGCTGGACACAATCAAATGCCTTGCTATAATCAATAAAACAAGCATGAAGATCTTTGTTGTATTCTCTGCATTATTCAAAAATTATCCTTATATTAAAGATGTGATTCCTAGTTCCTCTACCCTGTCTGAAACCCGCTTGTGTGTCATCTAGCTCATATTGTAGTTTCCTGTCAATCCTTTTCATGATAATTCGTAAAAGGATTTTGCTAGCATGACCTATTAATGCGATGGTACGGTAGTTGGAGCATAGTTTCAGATTTCCTTTCTTTGGGAGAGGGATATAGACTGTTTTTCCGCGTTTTAGGCCAAATGCCACTGTTCCAGATCTTCGAGCACAGTGCATGGTAGATTCGGACGCTATCCTCTCCTCCTGCTTGAAGTAGTTCTGCTGGTATTTCGTCCGCAACCTGGCGACTTTCCTTTCCTCAGGCTGTGTATGGCCGATCGTACCTTATCCAGTAATAGCTCTGGTTCTTTTTCATAACTTTTACAAGTCGTTTTTGAATTACTTGTCACATCCTCATACATTTCTCTACAGTATTCTTTCCATCTTTCTAATATGTCTTATTACCACAGGGTAGCCTGCTGTTATTTAAGTTGGTAAAATAATGTTCAGCGTTTGACAAGAAGGATATAATTCTCAGTCATTAATGACATGCAACTTGCAGGAGTCCGGATACACAGATAACTAATTATATGGGTCAGTTCCAGGGGTACATAATCATCGGGATTATTCTAAAGTGATTAAAAAATATCACTGATGAACAACCAAAGGATTAATTGGCCGGCTTTTGACCAAACCGATCTTGCAGTGATCAGAAACCCGCTTACGCATGAACTTACCCCAAAGCTCTGACATGAAAACGTTAAGTTTATACTGGTTTAGAGAACTTTTAACAAGACTTTTTATAGAATTAAAAGGACATTTTCTAGTTTTTTTTTTTTTTTTTCAAAATAAATGTAGTTTTAATGTTCTTACAGTTTTCTGAAGTTTCATTTTAACTGTAAGTGTGTCAGTGAACAAAAGCTAGTATAACTTTAATACATTTAAATATACAATTAATTACAGTAGGGAATAAGATGTGGGCAAACCCCGAATCCTCTCATTTAACCAGCAAGGCTGGGGTTACTATAAGACTATATGATGACTCACTGTTTGTAATTCCCTCTGTAAAGTGCACATAGTGCATTCACTAGTTTAAGAGCTTGGAAAGTAACCCGCCACAGATTGGGTTTTTTTTTTTTTTTTTTAGATTAGAGACATTAGGAAGCTGTAGAAAATAATTAACTAAACTATAGTGTGATCTAATTATGTGAAATGTGAAACGCTTCACTAAGAGAAACTACAGGATGTTTTGGGAAAAAAATAATATTTTTGTCTGATGCTTTTACGGTTGTTGTTTCTGCTAATTGGGATTCGGAAAATAGTAATAATTACCATCATAGTAAAGTAAAAAAGTAAAGATCCCTTTTCACGCCTTTAGGCGTATGGGGTATATGGGAAGGTTAGTTCCGTATCCTTTACAGGACGTTGCAGAACCAACCCAACAGCCCCTGTCCAGTAGTTTGCCATTGCTTTATGGACGGCTTTCTTGATACTACAGTCGAAACCAACGCAGGGCGCATGGCCCGCAGCTGGGATCGAACCTGGCATCCCGGCATTACGGAGCGTTCGCATCGACTTAGCCACAGAGCCGACTATATGGGAAGAGCACCCATATTTTTACAGACCATCCACACTAGGTCGGTAATGGGGTCAGCATTACGCCAGCCGTCTTTACTTTCGCAGGACAGCCATCCTGGTACCCATTTTAGGCTCGGTCGACCTGCGACACCCCATATCATGAAAAAAAAAATCAACGCAGCCAGCAGTGGGTTTCGATCGCGGTACTTTGAAATTACGAGTCGGACTCGCAAAGCCTAAGCCACGGACGCCGCAGTATATGGGAAAATAAATGATCGCTGACAAACAGGTTATGGGTTGGATTTCGTTACATGTTCTTGTTCTTATTTCGTTAAATGTTCTTTTTCTTTTATCCAACGCACGAAACAAGATGTAACACAGATTAAACACTCTGTGATGTAATCATAAATTGGTTAAATTATTTATACATGGAAAAGACAAATACAGAAAATAGAATAAGAAAATTTTTGACTATCTCATCTAGCGAGAGTTATCTGTCTGAGGTGCAATTACGAACATAATGGGGTATTTGGTTGATTTGATTTGATTTGATTCAAGAACCGACATCACAGCACTCGGGACATTCCCATAAGCGCTCTGTCCCCATCTTCAGCAGCCAGCGAAAAGTTCCGATACTAATGGTGCCAGTATCATTCTGATTAAACGTCCGTCATGCCTTTCCTCTGAGCCACGAGTATCTGCCAGAACCTCTCGTCACTCCCCCCTGCATCAATCTCACCAGACTGGTGATCCATCTGCTCCCCCAAACAGTACACGCTCTCCAAAAAGGCACTTAACATAGTGGGGTAGCAATATAGAACAAATTTAATGGAATATTCATTGTTAAACGTGTACTTTTATCATAGTATGGGGCGTTGCAGGTCGATCCAGCCTAAAATGGGTGTTAGGGTGTCCTGGGGAAGTAAAGACGGCCGGCGTAATCATTACCCATCTAGTGCCGATTGATCTGAAAAATATGGGTGCTCTTCCCAAATGCCCTATGCGCCTAAAGGCGAAAAAGGGATTTTTACTTTTACTTTACCTTTCTTTTAATTGGTTTATCTTCTTTGTCTACATCATCAATATCGTCATTGTTAACTTTTTTCTCGTATGTGTCCTCCTTCCTCTTCTGTGTCTGTCTATTCTTGACATAGTTCTCTGAGATACAGGGGTGGCCAAATCAAGTAGCAACATGAAATGGAAAGACAAAAAAACCAGGCAGACAGACAGATAGAACAGGATATGGAAGTCAAAATTGCAGAATAAATACCATAAGTGTATAATACCATGTTTGTCTGGTTAATTTTTCATCGATGTGAATTAGATTTCTCACCCCGAGGCGTTGACGTATCCTGCTCGTACTGTTCTCGTATCGTTTAATTGTTATCCTATACAATCATCACTGTGTTCCACGCAATATGACGTATATCAGCGGGTCTCAACCTGCGTGTCGCGACACTTTTTTTGTGTGGATCTAACGACCCTTTCACAGGGGTCGCCTAAGACCATCGGAGAACACATATTCATTGCACTCATGAAAGAAAATAATTGTTTGTGGGTCGCCACAACATGAGGGAACTGTAGGAAAGGGTCGAGGCGTTAAGAAGGTTGAAAGCCGCTGACGTAGATGTAAATTCTAGTTCACAAGTATTGGTGCTTTACTTTCTGGGGTAAATGGAGGAACGTCGCTGTAGCGACGGAGTTACGTGTGGACGGCGACACAGGCGGACAGTTTCTTATCAGCTGTCTGTACTGATGGCAGAGCACGTATGGTTTATAACCTGTGCAATGACGCTGGTTTACATCTCCCTACTTTAAATTTACTTTACTGTTTTTTTTTTAAATTATTATTTAGATCAGTGATAATTATCATATTTCTGTAAAACACCGTTCTGGAATACAGTGTATTCCTCTAGTGGCTTGTGGGATTCCAAGGCCTCATCCTGATTTCAAAAAGAACACTTGCTGCCCCCTCCAACAAGAGCGTGGTCAAAGGCAACTAATTAGAGATGTTTCCTACGATGTCGGGTATATCTGCTTTTTAGAGGTCAGCAATCATGTACACAAATAAGACATGTCTCTATATCAGATTTGTATGGAAAACTCCAGTTCTGAAAACATGACTGAATGTCTAGAAGTGAACGAACAACCACCACTTTTCGATGGAGGCTACAGCTGGTGAAGAACGGGAAGAAGAAGAAGAAGAAGAAGAAGAAGAAGAAGAAGAAGAAGAAGAAGAAGAAGAAGAAGAAGAAGAAGAAGAAGAAGAAGAAGAAGAAGAAGAAGAAGAAGAAGAAGAAGAAGAAGAAAACGAGAACAAGAACAAGAAGAAACCCCTATCATATTTTTATGCATTGCTCCTGCACATCTTGATTATCTTAACCAATTATTACGATGGTCTCCAATAATTCTCGCTCCATCGCGTGCTGGTTTTGTTGACACCATTTTTTTCATTCCAGACAACAGTGTTTCAGTATTCTATACATAGGCATGGGAATCACAGACCATAGGGATACCAGTAAAGGCAAGGGATTGGGCAGTATTGTAGAAAATGAGTTGCCTAAGCAAAAGTAACAATATGTTTGTAAGAAAGCATCCTGTGAAGTTGTTAGTTCGCTTGTGCGAGCTTCCTTTCCTGAACAGCTCACGACCAAAGAGTCTGGTCCCTTCTCTCACTCAGCCTGTTACTCCAAAGGTCGTGGGGATTTGATACATCAACCATCAAGGGTCAAATCAGTTTTTTAAAAATGAGTCCAACCTCATATGCCTAATGCGCGAAAAGCATGTTGTTTTTGGCACCTTTCCGTCTTTCCACCCGATAATGTTAATTTATGTCATAGCCATGGCGATGGCGAGTGTGACTAGCAAGACCCGCCCGCGTTAAATTAAGAACAGTCTTCTATAGTATATAATTTTATATCCATTATAAACAGATTAGGTTTTGATCGGCACTCATAGAAAGACGTTGAAAGATAGAATAACATACTAGACAACATAACAATCAAAAGCTGTAGTTACCATGCCGCTAATCGAACCTGTCACCTCCAAAAAGCGCCTCCGCCTCGCAATAGCAACAAGTGACCAACTAGGCACTCCAAATATGGTGTCTTCATTGGCCACGTCTATCGCACAGCTTGAAATCCACAACTATGGAATAAGGACAGACTTCATCTCAAACTTTTAAATGGTCCCATAGGTTTCCGAAATTTATATTAACGAATATTATTCTTCGAATAACAAACACAGCAACAATTTACAAGCACAACAGACCGTCGATGCTTTGTCTAGAATACACTAACATTTGAGAAAGAGATTTGATTGGTATATTTAAATTATGTTGGAGAGGCAGTGGGTCTATTCTTGTTTTCCCCATAACTGGGTCATTGAACTCAAACAGGATATTGCTTTTTGTAAAGAACAATTTGTTTATCCGATGCATTTTCCCTCGTTTGGACGCTTATCCGGATAAACGACATTTCTAATAAGAAGAATTCTATCTTGGGTTAAAGGTGAACTTCTAAAGTCTGCATTGTATGACTTTTCGTATCTGAATTATAAGTTAAACTACTTCTGTCAAATGGGATTTCTGATGAACTTATCCAGACTTTGATAAACAATGTTTTTAATCCAAAATCATTGGAATAGAAGAGGTGACAGTATCAAGTGCTTGGGACTGAAAAAAAAAGTTTTTAATCCTTTACCTTTTCGACTTTTTTGGAGAACTTAAATTGGGACCGTTCAGGATTTTCTCCCCCAGTTTAAAAGGCGGCTAATATTTCCTTTCCTTACAGCCATTTTGTAATGCTGGGGTGCTGGGTTCAATCCCTACTGCGGACGAGTTGTCTTGCGGTGGTTTCGACAGTGGTACTGAGAGCTGACCGTTCAATACCAGTGGCAAACTACTAAACGTAAAATTTACCTAGAAAAACTACAAGAGCCCATAAATGCTAGGGTTGATTCTGCAACGTCCTGTAAAGAATACGCAATTAACATTTTTTTAACAGCCATGTAGAGAAGTTATCTTTTTTTATTTTTTTTTCCTTCTAAACATGTATCATTTTATTTGACTGTCAGTATATTATTATCATCATTAATAGTATCATCGTTATTATTAAGCCGTTTAACATGGCTTATTACTTTTGCCTTTCCCAGCCTGACCCTATAAAATTGTTTAAGCCTTCGCGGTATTGTTTTCCAAACGTTTTTGTTTTCGTCAAGATCGCTGCATCTTACTTGTAACATGTCATATGTATCTTATGTGTTTCTATGTGTATCTAAAGCTATCAATGCACGTCATTCTCATGCATGATGTTCTTTGAACAGATCTTCTGGAATCCGGCAAGGTCAAAGTTGATTGCTGCGACCAACAAGGTCGCACGGCCTTGGAGATGGCGGTTACCGGAAATGACGTAGAGAGCGTCAGTTATCTGCTGGCAAGATCATCTGCTCGACACATCCACAAAGTAAGTCAGCCCATCTGTATATCTGACATTCTTCTTCTTCTCTCGTCTTCCTCCTCATCATCTTCCGAATTCTCTATCGTCTCCATCTTCTTCTTCTTCTTGTTCTCCTCCCTGTTCTTCTTCTCCTTCTCCTTTTTCTTATTGTCCTCCTCCTCATCGTTATTGTCCTCCTCCTTTTCATCCTCCTCCTTTTTCTCCTCCTCCTCCTCCTCCTCCTCCTCCTCCTCCTCCTCCTTCTTCTTCTTCTTCTTCTTCTTCTTCTTCTTCTTCTTTCTTCTTCTTCCCTTTTCTTTGTCTTCCTTCTTCTTCCTCCTTCTTCTTCTTTCGTCTTTCTCCTCCTTTTCTTTCTTTTTTCTCCTTCTTTTTCTTTTTTCTGCTGCTGCTGCTTCTCCTGCTTCTGCTTTTTCTTCTTCATCTTCTTCTGCAAATCCACCCACAGCCCTTCCTCACCCCTCTTCTGATCTCCTTGAGCGAAATCAAACATGTACGATCTTGGAAACTCCGTTCAAAAGTTAGACGTATATTATATTTAGGTACCCAACCTTTAGCCCAGTGTGTGTGGCTTGTTATGAATTCTTATTTTTAAAAGCTTCTATTTTTTTTTGTTTGTCTGATACAATTTTAGTGATAGATTTGTGTACTGTTTCCTGTACCGGGCTAATGTTTTGAAGACACGCGATTTGCGGGTAACATTGCAATGCGATGAAAATATTCCGAAAATGTTTTTTTTTTTTTTTTTATAATTTTTTTTAATCCTGCCCTTTATCATTGAATAGATCTCTTCGACTAACTTGCATCAGTTGCTTTATCCATAGCCACTGCGCATAACTCACATTAAGTTCTTCTCGACTTTTCCGCTTTATTCTAGAATTATCGTCTCGATGTGTTTTTTGTGTCTGCCCTCAACGCATTGATACTGTGTTTTCTGTCGCATCGAAAGAAGTTTCTAACTATGTTGTTATGGTGTTTTCTTAGTGTTTTCTCTCCAGCACGGACACATTGTCTTCACAATAGACTCACTTTCAATTTATTATTGTTTTCTCAAGACAGATACAGAGTCAGAGTAAGACAGAGAAAGTGAGGCACAGAGAAAGAGACACAAAGAAACTAACTGAAATTGAGATAAACGGTGTGAGAGAGACGGTGAGACAAGAGAAACAGAAATATACGCAGAAAGGCAGATACAGAGTGAGATAGACGGGCATTGAGACATATAGAAAATAAAAGAGAGACAGAAATAGAGGAAGAGAGACAGTTAAGAGAGACATTTAAAAACACAGAGTAAGAGGTAGACAAGAGAGTGAGAGAGACAGACTCAGTGAGTCAGAGAGTGAGCGAGACAGACATGTTGGGATAGAGAGTTAGAGACAAAGAAACCGACGGAAGACATAATGAGGTAAATAGAGAGTGAGAGACATAGAAACAGAGACAAAGAAACAGACGAGAGAGATAATGAGGCAAACAGTGATGAGAGACAAGTTACCTGTCAACATAGTAGAGAGAGATAGAGAGACCGGAAAATCAAAAGATGTGTCAGGCAAGTCTTCTTCTTCTTCTTTCGTTCGCCTGAAATAAGTTGTCTATATCAGCAATTTTGTCTCTTGTACAAACTTTCACTGTTGTTAATTTATTCAGTGGTCCATAAAGTTTACGTTCCACTGTTGTTCTTTCTTTCCAAAAGTTTTGCCTTAATGTGTCAAATTCGGTGCAGTCCTGGAGTACATGCTCTGCTGTCTGGGGCACCTTTCCACAGGTGCACATGGCTGATACGCCTATCTTGAATTTTGTGTACATGTGGTTACGTAATCGGTTGTGCCCTGTTCTGAGGCAGAGGATAATGACTTGTTCTGATCTTTCGAAAATAAAATAGTCGTCTTGTGCTGGGGCTGGTTGTTTCCTGATTGATTTAATGATTCTTTTCTTTTGGTGGTACGTGACTGGTACACCCGGCTGCACTTTTGTCGCACCTTCTCCTGCCAGTTGATCAGCTTTCTCATTTCCAGGCACTCCACAATGTAATGGTATCCACTGCATTACAACTCTTTGCTGAAAGCTAAGTTGTGTCAGCAGTGTTTGCAATTCTGGTAGTTTCCTAGACTGGAGTGCTTCAAGTACTGATTTTGCCTTAGGCGAGTGACATAGGTATTTGAGGTTTTGAACAACGGATCGACATCATGGCACATGGGTATTAACCCATAAGTGCCCTGTTCTTCTTCTTACTCAGGACTGAGTCCGGATAAGCTTAGCGCAGTGCATATACTCTGTAGCACCTGCGATGATCCTGAAATACTTTGGGTAAATTTTTAACTACAAATTTTGCCCAGGCAGCGCAGTCAGGCTACTCTCCTCGATTTCCGACTGCCAAAGAATTTGTATGTGCCCACAATACACGCGGGCGTCCGATCTCACTACCCAGAGACCAGGGGGAATAACTAGAACTCTGGGGATTGAACCCGGAACCTCTAGCACACCAGGCGGACACCATGCTTCGAGACCATGCACCCCTCTTGAGTGAGATAAGTATATACAGCTGACAGAGATTTGGCGGTAGAGGGATAGACCTGGAGTAATAAACGAGAGAGAGAGAGAGAGAGAGAGAGAGAGAGAGAGAGAGAGAGAGAGAGACATAGAGAGAGAGAGAGAGAGAGAGAGAGAGAGAGACATAGAGAGAGAGAGAGAGAGAGAGAGACATAGAGAGAGAGAGAGAGAGACATAGAGAGAGAGAGAGAGAGAGAGAGAGAGAGAGAGAGACATAGAGAGAGAGAGAGAGAGAGAGACATAGAGAGAGAGAGAGAGAGAGAGAGAGAGACATAGAGAGAGAGAGAGAGAGAGAGAGAGACATAGAGAGAGAGAGAGAGAGAAGGTGGGGGGGGGAAGGAGAGAAAATGTCAAGAGAGAAAGGGGCGGGAAGAAACAAGGAGAGACATATAGAGAGTAAGAGAAACAAACGGATAGTAAGACAGATATATATGTTTATATAGTAGGAGAGGCGTAGAGAGATAACCAGATAGACATACAGCGATATATGAATAATGAGAGAGACTGGGAGAGAACCAACGAACGAACGAACAAACAAACGAACGAACGAACAAACAAACGAACGAACGAAAAAACGAACGAACGAACGAACTTTTTTTCCAAAGGGTCACAAATTGGGAACACAGGCCCGTCTTACATTCGGCCTATTCCAAACACCCGTCTTTTACACTGCAGCTATATTTTACCAGTAAGCATGTTATTTTCATATGATAATATGCATATTATGAATATTAAAAAGTAAGAAACAAATAAAAAAGCATGAGTGGTAAAATGCATGCACACACTAGCGCACGCACACACGCACACACACACACAGACACACACCTACCAGCTCACTTAAACACACCCACATAATCTCATACACAAAAACACAATCCCCATTCACCCACATACAAACCTACCTACACAAACAGACATACGCGCACAGACCCAATCAAACGCACAGATACACACGCAGACACACACGCGGACACACACGCACACACATATGCACAAACACACACAGACACACTCGGAACACACAAACACACACACACAATCTCAGACACACACACACGCTGATGCTCACACAGACACATACACACACAGAGACACAACCACAGACACACACACACACACACGCAAAAGTATACGCAGGCATTCATACTCACAGGCACACACTCAGACACACACCCACGGAAACACAAACGCAAACACATACGCATACATACATATACACAGGCACACACACAGACACGCAGACACACATACAAGTAGAGATGGAGATAGGAACCCATATAGGGTCAAATACACATAAAGATATAAATTGACCAACATAGAGGCAAATAGATCATCTGACAGAGAATGGCAGACAGAAAATAGAGACATTAATTGTGCGTAGCAAGTTGGATGTAAAGAGAGAGAGAGAGAGAGAGAGAAAGAGAGAGAGATAAAGAGAAAAAAGTTAGACCGTGAGAGGGATGCAATTTGTTACTTCTTGTAGGTCAGAAAATGTCATCCGTACTCTCCAGTTTACCCCAGAGAGCCTCATTCTCGCCCAGCTGTCGTGGTCGTCCAAAGTAGAAATGTCAAAGAACCAGTTTACACGCTAATTTCACACTCCTGGAGCTTGTGTTCTCATCGTGGTAATGAACATAACAAACTACATTTGGCTGTAAATGGGTAAATGTAGTCTTCAAGCAGGCTAGCTATCAAGGGCGGTAGGATCCTTTGGACTCTCAAACATTGAGCACCCCCCCCCCCCCACCCCGCCCAAGAAAAATTAAAAGTAAAGGGCCCTTTTGCACGCCTTTCAAGCACATTGGGTATATAGAGCTAGATCTATATTTTATAGATCAAGCGGAACTTGGTGGGTGGGTGATGAGGTAAGCATCACGCCCGCAGCCTTTACTTTCCAGGACTGTACCTGGTACCCACTCCAGGTTGGGTCGACCAGAGAGCAAAGTCATTTTTTAAAAAGCCCGGCCCCTGACCGAACCCACTACCTTCCGATCCGCAGGCGAGCGTTTAGCCGCTAGATCACTTTGCCCCTGCCCCCCTTTAACCGCAAGAAAATGTGTAAGGGATTAAAGTGTTAGTAACGTATCTTTTACAGGACGTCGCAGACACATCCCAGCATATTATAGCAGTTGTGGTTTTTCTAGGCAAATGTTATGTTCAGTAGTTTGCCATTGCCTTCTGGGAGGTCAGCTCTCAGTACCACTGTCGAAACGAAAGCAAGACATTCTGCCAGCATTACCATGTGTATACTTTTTTTTCTCTCTTCAAATTGTGTTTCTTGATACATTTTTAAGGTAGTGAATTCTAGTCCTGTCAAATCCTTACTTTTTCAAGAATGATCTTCGCTCGCATGTCGACCCAGCCCTTAATGGGTACCAGGTAATGTCCTGGGAAGTAAAGTTTGCGTGATGGCAAGTACATAAATAACCGAGCACCGATTGGTCTATAAAGTATAAGTCTAGCACTATATGCCCTATATGCCCTCAGGCTTGGACTAGGATCCGTTATTTTCTCTTTATAACCATTTGTAGATTTTTTTTTTTTTAAATTAGTGTTTGTAAATAAACCTCATTTTATTTCAGATTTTTTATTGTACTTATCTGTCATGCTGGATATTTTGATTGTTAATGTTATCTTCACAGAAGATGGTAGAACTGACAGAGAAATAGAAACCAGATGCCAGAAAGCAAATGCACTTATATACCGATTGTCACCATTATTAAGACATACAAGCATAACTATGAGTGCAAAGAGACAGATTAATAACAGCATATTCATTCCAACAGTAAGCTACCAGTGCCAAACATGGACACTATCTAAAGCCCCTATACGTAAAATCACCATCTGCGAGATGAGGTGCCTGAGAAAAGCAGCCAACCTAACCATCCGAGATCGAGTGAATAATGAAACTATGAGGCACATTGTGGGAACGAACCTTATACTAGATTCATCGAGAAACAGTAGATCAAGTGGTTTGGCAATCTTGTTAGAATGCCGCAAGATCAAATACCATCACAAGCACTACATCTCAGAAGATCAACTACAAAAGCAAGAGGACGGCCGCGAAAAAATAGATCGACAACATTAAAGACACTCAACGACTTCACAGCATGACAATAGCCAGTTGCAGCCAACGTGCACTGGATCACAAATTATACCTCCCCACGCCGCTTAACGGCATAAGTGGTTTATGATGATGATGATGTTGATGATGATGATGATGACTGTTATCCCCTTCTCTATCTTATCGTTCACCAGGGGTTAACTCTGGTATCAAGTTTTAGTTCTTCTTCAGTTTTGCATTAAACAGATCTGCTTCATGTGTATGCATACTGCTGGTTCCTAGCCTCTCATTCAGACAGACTCTGACTTTAATGGAACTCCCACCCCCCCCCCCCCCACTCGCCCCCCCCCCACCCCCCCCCCCATTTATTAGTTACCTTTCACAGTAAGCGTTTTAGGTGGCGGTAGATCTGTTCTCCCCCACACACACACACACAAATGGGGCCTAGAAACCCACACTGAAATTACTTTGAGTATTATTAGTATTACTCACTTAGCCCTCCCCCACCCCACACCCCCCCACCCCCACACACACACATACACACACTAAGACACTTATAAGAAAGTTTAATAAAGTCGAGCACCGTAAAGTTTTCTTTCTGTCATTACGTTGCCGTAATATTATTATCGTTATTATTATTATTACTGTGCTTTTCAGCCATTTCACCCCATCGTTCGCAGCGAGATTTGGTAGGAAATCATTATGTACTTCTCCATAATTACTTTAGTATGAGAGTGGGGGTTGGAGATAGGGTTAGTTTCCTCGTCTTCTTCTTATGTCGTTTCTAGTATGGACTTCGCTGTATTCTGTTATTCACTTGTCGACCCATGAAGTTCGGCTTCAACCGGTGTTTCTCTCGGGCAGGCCTTAGATGCGAGTTGGAGATATTTTTGTCGGGCCCTGAAAAGGACCATTTTGGGGTGTTGGCGGGAGAGGACCCCGAAAAGGATTGACAGTCTCCATGTATGCAAACTTGTCCGTTAGGGTTACCTTTCGGGTTGGATGCGGGAATACTGCCAGGTCAAGGAAATTCATTACCAAGGCGAAGTCACGAAGTAAGAACAACGCTCGCATCCAGAGCACACTGATGACGACAAACGAGCGAAAGTAACACACACTGAAATGATGGCGGAGTAAACAATCAACACGCTGAAAACACCCAACACATGACACGCCGAGAACATAGCAGTTTTATTGTCGTAGGGTTACAGGTAAATGAACACTGTCTTCCACCGACCCTAACCCTTACATTCCTATTCTATAGGACCTTTCGATGAACTACCTAAAAATTCCCTACCTAATGTGGTAGCCGACGAGATAAAGTAAAAAAAAAAAAAAACCTGAACCATTATTACACACTTAAAGAAGTCTCATTCCAGTCTTCACGTTATAAATTTGGCAGCAAAGCTCAGCCAGCCCCCCGCCCCCCACCCACACATTTTTTAAATCCCCTGATCCCCCGCATCCCTGAGTTTTCTTTCTGCCTGTACCCGTAATAATTAGTGTTAGGAACGTTTAACCTACATATATGGTAGTAATGGTTTTGAAAGGTAAAAGGTTTAAGTTGACAGGATCGACTTCAGTGCACTGTGTTTTTTTCTCCCATATGCCTCGGTCTCACTCTGCAGAAGCCTAACCGCCTGCTTAGGGGTAACCCAAAGCACGAACTGCGTAGCTATGGCGACAATCCTCAGGGAACCCTATAACGAAAATGTATCTCGTGAACCAAAAGACAAGTCCGTGAGACGAACCCACGACCTTCAGATCGCGATTCAGATGGCTTGACCAATTCGACACGGAGACACCCCCCACCCCACCCCCCCCCCCCCATTATTGATTTATAATATTGATTTATATTATTGTTCTGTGACCAGTTGACTTCCTCGTTATAATTCTTTGTAGGGAATATTCGTGGCCTAGTAGTTAAGCTGTCGGCCTCGCACTCCAAAGTCGTCGGATCGTTACACGGAGTATGTTTGTGCGGTTCAGGGGTGCAATATATGCGGGAATCCCCGTCTATGGAGCTATATAGTTCGTACTTGATAGAAAGCGATTTGCCCATATGCGGCGTCCGTGGCTTAGGTGTTGCGAGTCCGACTCGTAATTCCAACGTAACGGCTGGCTGCGTGGACGGAGCCTTCAATGGGTACCAGGATGTATGTCCTGGAGAAGTAAAGAGGACCGGCGTAATGCTGAACACATTGGCCATCTAGTGCCGATTGATCTGTAAAAAATTTTGGGGTGCTCTTCCCATTTGTCCTGTGGGCATAAGGCGATACTGTGCGATATTGAATACCTAGAAGAAAGGCAGGAAAGACGTATATTGATCAAACTGCTGCTCGTACTATCTGAAATGTACTCTGCTCTCACTGCCACAGTGGAAAGGCTTCAGTGCCTGGGTGTACTATAAGCCTACTGATTCTCGGGCGGCGGTGGGGGGTGCGTGATCTCGAGGCGTGGTGTTCACCTCGAGTGCTAGAGTTTCCGGGTTCAATCCCCGGTAAGAGCTGGTATTTTTTTCACCTAGACTTCGACTTCTAGAAATTCTGACTGGTCTCTGGGTAGTGAGATCGGACGCCTGTGTGCGCACGTAAAAAAATCCCTTGGCAGTTAGAAATCGAAAAGAGTAGCCTAACGGCGCTGCCCGGGCACACATTTGGAGTTTTAAATCTACCTAAAGTTTCTCAGGATCCTCACCGGTGCTACAGAGCCTGTGCACTGACTGTGCTAAACTTCTTCGTACCGAGACTTGAGTTAGAAGAAAGATCGGAACAATTATTGGGTTACTACCCGTGTGTCGTGATGTTGATTACATGATGTTCTCAAACCTCCGCTTTCTTGTGTTTCGGCAGCGTTCGATCATTCCAGACGATAGTGTTGTAATGTTCTGTTCGGAACCATGAGGGTTGCAGCTTATGTCGATAAAGCAGTGCTAAGATGAAGTCCCTTCTCCCCATACCAGGCGCCTAGACAATATTGTAAAAGACTCTAAGCTGCTTTCACTAGTCCTGACTTGCGTACTCTAAAGGAAAGAAAGGTAGATCAGACAATCAGTACGATGCCCATTTTCCTCATTAGTAAAGTAAAGAACGCCTTTCCACTTCTTACGGCGTATTGGGTATATAGGGCTAGACCTTATATTTTATAGACCAAACAGCATTCGGTGGGGGATGTGGTCAGCATCACACCGGCTGCTTTTACTTCCAGGGACTTCACCTAGTACCCACTTAAGGCTGGGTCGACCTGCACGCCATGGTCATTTTTTGAAACAAATCCGGCACTCGTCAGGAACCAAACCCCCGACCTTCCGATCCGCAGGCTAGCGCCTAGCGGTTTTCCTCATTAGTGATTGTGAAATTATTCATGATTCACATCCATATATAACTCAAAATACACATGGTAAACCTGCGTTCTTTCTGATTGTAGTACGAAAACACAGACCAGGTCGCGGTTTTCAGTGCGCTTACATTGCACAACATTAGTCTAGAATTGTTTAGAAATCTGGCAAGCACAGTAAGCAATACATTCAAGAATGCCAGATAGTTTGGCCACGAGACGGCCAGATTAAAATAAATTGTAATTAAACGATGCCACCATTCTGTACGTTGTAAAGACTGATGTTGACAAAACTAATGAACAGAGAAACAGTGTTGGCAGTCATCATCATCAACATGTGCAGTGTCGAGTGGCGTGGTTGATCATGATTTCTTAACCAAACCTTTATTCTAAATTACTATTATTCTTCTTCGCTCCTCTTTGATGGACAATTTAGGGCTTTCATACATGCATACACACAACGGGAAAGGTGCGTTTTGTGTTTCTGTCAATTATTATGTCAGTCTGTCTGTAGTCTCTTACCGTCCTATTTACTACCTGAAGGTTTGACCAAAAGACCACACGAATCGTAACCTGGATGGCAAACCAACAGGACAGATGTCAGATAACTAGTTCAACCTTCAAGTTAGTTATAAAAAGGCTATCTGTCTGTCTAATCTATCTAATCAATCTAATCAATCTAATCAATCTAATCTATTTAATCTATCTAATCTATCTGTCTGTCTGTCTGTCTGTCTGTCTGTCTGTCTGTCTGTCTGTCTGTCTGACTAAACTATCTAATCTATCTAATCTATCTAATCTATCTAATCTATCTAATCTATCTAATCTATTTAATCTATATAATCTATATAATCTATCTAATCTGTCTGTCTGTCTGTCTGTCTGTCTGTCTGTCTGTCTGTCTGTCTGTCTGTCTGTCTGTCTGTCTGTCTGTCTGTCTGTCTGTCTGTCTGTCTGTCTGTCTGTCTGTCTGTCTGATCTATCTATCTATCTGTCTGTCTAATCTATCTATCTGTCTGTCTAATCTATCTATCTGTCTGTCTAATCTATCTGTCTGTCTGTCTGTCCGTCCGTCCGTCCGTCCGTCCGTCCGTCCGTCCGTCCGTCCGTCGGTCGGTCGGTCGGTCGGTCCGTCCGTCCGTCCGTCCATCCATCCATTGCCTACTCTCCCTCAAATGCCCATGTAACCTATTGTCAAACGTTTAACTTCTTCTTCAGTGATTTTCATACCTGGTCTCACTCATTCGAGCAACTTGCTTACAGCAGGTGAATGCAGTTGTTTCTATTCTCTGGCCCACATTTCACCTTTATTTGTTGAACGACCTTTTCCCGTTTCCCACTCACCTGTCCCTCGTCTGCGTTTTACGCTGGGTTGTGTCAGTTGTAAAGGTGTTAGGTACAGGT
>CAJHNH020001327.1:151543-159043 GCA_905116865.2 Candidula unifasciata
AAATACTCCTTCACAATGCGTGACGCAATTTGTTTAAATATATTTAAAGCCCCACCCTGTCTTGTGTTCAGGGGCCCTAAATATAACCATACGGGTAAAACGGGTGTTCTGGGACTTATGATTCTCATCCGAATGGTGACACTTTGTGTCACCGCGTGTTTATCGTTCGGTTTGATGTCCCTGTGGAGTTGAACGTCAGTCAGTCAGTAGAGAGTAGCAAATGTTTTTTTTTTTTTTTAAGAGTCTAAAATGAAGCCCTGATTGAATTTATTAAATAGATTAAACCATTTTGAGTTCAAGAGTTTATAATGAAAGATTGGCTGAGTTTATAACATGTTTTTCAGGTTTAATTGATATACAGGTTTTTTTAAAATCAGTAAATTAACCTAATTATTAAATTGATGACTCTCCTCGGTCAACCCAGCATTTTTAATGGGTAGCGCGTCAAATCCTGGAAAGTAAAGGCGGTCGGTGTGTTATGTTTACCACATTACTCACCAAGTGCCGACTGCTTTTTGTTATCCTCTTTTTCATCGCATTTTGTTATGTTGTTTGATTGGTGGCCCTTGGGGGGGGGGGGTGGTGGGTGCAGGGTGGGGAGGAGGTGTGCAGGGTTGCCGTATACTCATTGGGGAAACTCCTTAAACAAGTTGGATACCACTGCTATTGAGTTTTCTAAATTTTGATGAACAAGATTTAATTGCGAAGCTGCGCTTGGGATAGTGAACGATAGTCTTTTTCTCCTGTTGTCTACCTCTTCATGGTCTCCACCGCTGCCCAATAAGTAGACCTAGTGGAAATATAGGTCTAACTAGAACCCTATATTTAATATGCCAGCTTCCACTTCAGCTTTGTCTCCACCGCTGCAGTATGTTTAGTCATTGCCCCTAATTTTACCAGAGGCATCACTTTGCAAAAGATAAAGAAATGCACAGCACTGTGGCCGGCAATGTGACTGTTAAATTAAACACGGTAGTCATAATGGCATATGAAAATGGGCTATCCTCCGAATAACGGGCACAAAAGAAAGCGGCCAAAAACAGGGCTCCAGTCACGTGTCAATTGCGCACTTCCGGAAACTTAATTTGCGGTTTTCAGGCGACTACCGCCACCGCCGAGAGTATACTCCACATGTGGATTGGAGCTAAACTAGATGGCTTGGACTCACGAGCAAAGCTGCAGGAGATGCGGAAGCTGCTGCTCGGGAGTCCCAGCCATCTAGTTTAGCCCCAATCCACGCCGCGTGAGCGGCGTATGGGATACTCTTGCCGTGGCGGTAGTCAGGAGAAAACCGCAAATTAAGTTGCATGAAGTGCGCAAGTGACACGTGACTGAGGCTCTGTTAGGGTATTTTTACGGCCGCCATCTGTTGTGCCCGTTATTCGGAGAATAGCCTGAAAATGTAACCCGTATATCGGTAACGGTTTGGGAGGAGTTAATACTTCATTTATAATAAACACACGAAACATTGTTATATCCTGTTTCGTCCTTTTTAGGATGAAATTTTTTGTTGTTTGAAGCCCCACCCTGGCTTTTGCCAGGGGCCGCAATACAGGCAGGCCATAAATTTGGCTAATTGTCTGAACGCGGTTTCTGGGACCTCTCCACGGCGATCCTCATCCACATTATGGCACTTTGTGTCATCGAGTGTTTATCGGTTGTGTGATGTCCTGGTGGGATAGAAAGTCAGTCAAACACACACAAGACAGAAATGGTTTGTGATTTTTAGTACAGAATAATGAATGAATACTGAACAAATGAATGCAATTGATTGCAGGCTTTGTTGGCGGCAGCGGACAATGACATGGAGCGGATCTGCGAATTGATCCTTGACCATCCGTTGTACCGGGAGAGTGTCAGAAGGCAGAGCATGAAGCAGGCTGCAGACATGGCTGGAAGGCAGGGGATCGAGTGCACAGATGAAGTCAACGCTCGCTTCTCCCATGCCAACTTGAGTAAACTTCTACTAGAGGTACGTTTGATGTCTGTGAATTGGTGTCAGTTGGATGGTTTATGTATAGTTGTGTTGGTTTGCTAGTTAAATAAACAAATATCAAGAAAAGATATTAAATCTAACGAAAAGTATGATATATATATATAATATAACGAGCACAAATGTAAATGTTGCGGCTATGAAGCCTTCATCAGCATATACATAAATAAAACAATGCCACACAAATACACAAATATCACTTAGTATCTGAAAGCGGCCACTTCGATGTCTGTTTATTAGAATGATAAACAAATAAATAGACATGTGTTGCATTTGCACACTTAGAAAAAAGAAAAGAGATCTGCCTGTCTACCTAGTTGTTAGTGAAGTAAGGGTGTTCTGCATCAAGGGAGACGTAAGGCACATGCATCTCTATGCTAGCCTTAAGGACACCCTTGGGCAAGGTGGAGTACCTGTTAGCCCTACTATAAAGGTATCATGAAACCATGGGAACAGATTATGGACTATGCTTGATAGCAGCTGACAGATAGATGCTGGTCATGGTCGCAAGCTCCCCGACGGTACGCAGAGGACCACATTACAGAAACAGTGGTTATGGTCCCCCGACCAGAATGATCATCGCCAAGAAGGCAAGCAATAAACAATGGCAAACTAACTTTTCAAAGTGCCCGAATTGCCATGTTTTCATAACTTACAGGCAAGGTGGAAAACCTCTACTTGCGGTAGAGATGTGGTTTCTGGGAAGAATACGAAGTATATCATGGAAGAAACACAAACGAAGCGGTCCTTGTTGAGGCAGAAGAAAGTCGTAAACGAACTACAACAAGTAAACTAAGCGGACGGTACTTTATTGAAACATATTAAAAGAAGTAATGGACTCGAAAACTTGTCAACAACTAACAAGACTGATTGAAAGAGAGCAAAAAAAGACAAAAAAGTAACAACAATTGAATGGCCTGGCTAGATGGATGGGGCGAGTCTCTCTCTCTCTCTCTCTCTCTCTCTCACACACACACACACGCACGCACGCACGCACCCACCCACCCGTACGCACGCACGCACCCACCCACCCACACACACACACACACACACTCACACTCACACACACACACACACACATTAATAGTAATCAAATGAAATGACGAAACATGATAGCCTACATTACCGGCACGACACATCATGGGGATGATACTTGCTTACCTATCTAACTTACGACATACCTATATGCCTACCCACGTACCTTCATGACAACAATAACTTTTTACCTAATACCTACCCAGTAATCTGCACACCTACCTAACCACCAGTCTTCATGATGACTACTTGCCTAACTACCAGTCTTCATGATGACTACCTGCCTAACAACCAGTCTTTATGATGACTACCTGCCTAACTGCCAGTCTTCATGATGACTACCTGTCTAACTACCAGTCTTCATGATAACTACCACCTAACTACCAGTCTTCGTCATAACTACCTGCATAACTACCAGTCTTCATGATGACTACCTGCCTAACTACCAGTCTTTTTGATGACTACCTGCCTAACTACCAGTCTTTATGATGACTACCTGCCTAACTACCAGTCTTTATGATGACTACCTGTCTAACTACCAGTCTTTATGATGACTACCTGTCTAACTACCAGTCTTTATGATGACTACCTGCTTAACTACCAGTCTTTATGATGACTACCTGCCTAACTACCAGTCTTTATGATGACTACCTGTCTAACTACCAGTCTTTATGATGACTACCTGCCTAACTAGAAGTCTGCATGATGACTACCTGTCTAACTACCAGTCTTTATGATGACTATCTGTCTAACTACCAGTCTTTATGATGACTACCCGCCTAACTACCAGTCTTCATGATGACTACCTGTCTAACTACCAGTCTTCATGATGACTACCTGTCTAACTACCAGTCTTCATGATGACTATCTGCCTAACTACCAGTCTTTATGATGACTATCTACCTAACTACCAGTCTTCATGATGACCACCTGCCTAACTACCAGTCTTCATGATGACTATCTGCCTAACTACCAGTCTTCGTGATGACTATCTGCCTAACTACCAGTCTTCATGATGACCACCTGCCTAACTACCAGTCTTCATGATGACTACCTGTCTTCCTACCCACTAAATGTGGCTCCTTATTCACATACAGCAGCGGTTCTCAACCTGTAAGTCGCAACCACTTTAGGGGTCGAACGACCATTTCACATGGGTCACACGAAACCATCAGAAGACAATATTCACTTAAGTTATGAAGTGGCAACAAAAATAATTTATGATTAGGGTTCAGCACAACATGAGAAACTGTGTTAAATGAAGTTAGGAATAACTTTGAGAACCCCTGACCTACAGCCTTTCCGACAGCTCGCAGAATGTGTTTCTCTCTCTCTCTCTTTCTCTCTCTCTGTCTCTCTCTCTCTCTCTCTCTCTCTCTCTCCATCAATCATCATCCCCCCTCTCCTCTCTCTCTCTCTCTCTCTCTCTCTCTCTCTCTCTCTCTCTCTCTCTCTCTCTCTCTCTCTCGCTCTCTATCTGTTTTTGCTGAGTGCATGCCGCTTGAGAAATGCTCGTATTTGTTGGCGGCTTGTGAATTATTCGGCGTGCATGCCAAAGCGGTACTGGGTTAAAGAATAGGAAATGCCTGGATATTGCCTCGTAAGATCTTCATGACGATGCTTGGTAATGATATATCATAGATCATTACATGAGTTACCGCTTTCGCAGTGAAGGTTGGCTGCAAAAGATCTTCATCACACTCTGCTCCTTGTCCTGGTCTGCTGTTCGTCTATCCCTTGATTTTGCTCTCCCAATTTTTATCGTTGTCTACTTCTTGTTGTCTTACCTACACCACTTCTACGACTTAAATTATCCATTTCCACTATGCCATTTTTAAAACTGCTTTATATGTGTGCATATATATGTATATCTCTGTTTTTTTTTTTCTTCCACTTTATTTTGCCAGCTGTCTTTTTATTCTCGGTTTTTAAGAACCCTTGCATCTGATTGCTCTGGTGTGCAGAGCGACCTAATTTTCTGTTAAGCCACAATTCTAAAGACTCAATTTGATTTTCACGTTGTTCTTTCATTTTTCAGGATCACACACACACACACACACACACACACACACACACTGACACACACACACACACATTCACACACACACACACACTCACACACACACACTTTCACACACACGCACACACACACAACAACAACAACAAACGCTCTAACTCTCTCTCTCTCTCTCTCTCTCTCTCTCTCTCTCTCTCTCTCTCTCTCTCTCTCTCTCTCTCTCTCTTACGCACACACATGTGCGAACACAGACATATATATAGTAGTGAGACAAAGAATCATATGTCTACTGGCCAATAAGCCATAAACCGACGAATCAATTGATTACGAATAAACACACCGAACTAATCGAAATAATGAAATAGCTGAAATAATGAACTAGTGGAGATAAGGAACTGTGAAAATAAGGAACTAGTGGTGATAACGAACTAGTGGAGATAACGATCTAGTGGAAATAATGAACTAGTGTAGATAATCACCTACTTGAAATAATGAACTAGTTGAAATAATGAACTAAATGAGAGAATGATCTGTGTTTTCGGCACTGCGAATGCGTTTCGTAATGCCAGGGTACTAGGTTCGATCGCAAGTGCGGTCGATTTGTCTTGCTTTGGTTTCGACCGTTCAGATGCAATGACAAACTACATAACGTTCAATTTGCCTAGAAAAACCACAACAGCAACAAAAATGCTAGTGTTGGTTCTCCAACCTCTTGTTGTCCGCCCAACACGAGGGATGAAGACCGCTTTCATCCAAAGTAGTAATAATCAATGATTATGAGTACGAAGGTGGCTGATTAGTCCAAAATGAGCCAGGAAAGTTCTTGAGCAGAGCGGACAACAGATGAAAGCCGCTATAAGTGTGGGATTAGCAGTACGATTCTTTCTAGTCTGCCTCCGTTTCTCTGCCTGTGCAACCTTTGCTGCCTGACAGGCTGATGCACCATGTCTGAGGGACGTACGCCATCTAGAACGGTCTTGTGTTTTAGCCTCCCACGTCGCTGTGTTGATGCCAAAAGAATTGAGAGCAGTCTTTAGAGTTTCCTTATAGCGCTTTTTTGTGTCCTCTCTAGGACCTCTTCCCTCGCTGGAGCTCGCCAGAAAAATACTCTCTCTGGGAAGTGATATTCTGTAAAGGATACGCCTCACGGCTTTAGGACCAAGTTTAAATCAGGGATGAAGTTCTTCCCCTCCTTAGCACAAATCCTGGGCAGTATTGTTGATAGCATGGGTTGATAATGCACAATGATTTAGTCTTGGCCTGCCTTGTTTACTCCAAAGTAAAAGTAACCCACCAAAAACCTGTTTTAAGAGCCTGCCACAAAAGCTGCAAGGTCAAAAGAGAAGGACTCTTCTGTTTAAAATTTTCGTTAAAGTTAGATTTCTACATAGCATAAAAACAGATCACATATATCAATGTTACATATCGTTATAGTATCTGCACATAAGAAAGACAGATCACATACACCAATGTTGCATATTGTCATAGTTTCTACACATAATAAAAACAGAACACATATATCAATGTTGCACATCGTCATAGCTTCTACATAGAGTAAAAACAGATCACACATATTAGTTACTTTCTAAAAAGAGTAAAAACAGAACACACATATTTGTGTTACAAATCGTCATAGCTTCTACATAGAATAATAACAGAACATATGTATCAATGTTGCACATTGTCACAGTTTCTACATAGAATAAAAACAGAACACATGTATCAATGTTGCACATTGTCACAGTTTCTACATAGAATAAAAACAGAACACACATATTAGTGTAACAAATCCTCATAGCTTCTACATATAATAAAAACAGAAGATATGTATCAATGTTGCACATTGTGATAGTTTCTACATATTAAAAAAAAACAAAAACAGAACACATGTATCAATGTTGCACATTGTCACAGTTACTACACAGAATAAAAACAGAAGGAACACATGTATGTCTGTCAGAGGCATTGGGTTCATGTTTGCATCTTTGACGCCTGTACATTTAGTTGTATTCTGTATTCGGGTCTTTTTTGGACTGCCTGTGGTCCTTTTTCCATTTACTGAGCCCTGTAGTATCGTGGAATGACAGATGTACGTACTATTGTATTTTCCGTCTCTTCATTTGCTGTGAAAAAGAAGTTCACAGTAGTCAGTATGATGTATTACCTATAATCAAACATAGCCAGGCCCCACTGTGGGGGAAAACAAGAATAGACCTACTACCTCCCCAGTATGCACGTCGTAGCAGTCGACTAATTAGGGGCTTTCTTCGAGGACGGAGTGCATCTGTCCAAACAGCACGGAACAACAAACTACGAATAAATAGGCAGTAAAACGGATGTACACGCCTAACTCAGGTCCTGGCACAAAGTCAAAGTCCAAATAGAGGAAAAACCAGGAATCTCCGCTGGGGATTAGCGTACAGCTGACGAACAAAAGAAGAAGATGAAGAAGGAG
>CAJHNH020001327.1:164043-174043 GCA_905116865.2 Candidula unifasciata
TATATGGGCATTAACAATAAAAGGAGCTTTAACAATTTCAGTAGTCACAATAACAGTAATACTACCTGAATCCACCCTTCTTTTTACACCACTATATTCCTTCACATGAACATTGAACTAATTATTATTTTATTATTATTATTATTATTATTATTATTATTATTATCATAATTATTATTATTAATAATAATAATAATATCATTATTAATATTGTCGCAATCTCTATGTTTACCCTCCATGTCTTTCCCTCTCCCCCTACATATCACGCACGTGTTCAACACGGATGATCACAGGTGTTCACAACAAAGAGACTGGACACCTTCACGGCTATGGCAAGTCCTGCCTACATCTCACTGACAGCCGAGGATCCCATCCTTGCATCATTCCAGCTAAGCCAGAAATTCCGCCGGTTGTCGGAGATCGAAGGAGAATATAAAGTAACGTTTCGTATTATGTTATATTATATTATGTTGTGTTACTTTATGTTATGTTACGTTACCAATTTCGATGTCCCTGCACAGTGGGTACACTCTACTAAGTATTTTTCGTCTCTTGTCAATATTTCTTTAGGCCGCTAAGCGTCGCGATTCTTCAGACAATAGGCAGCTGATCCAGGGCGCGTTCAGTAGCTTGATATGCGGTGATGTTATGCAGTCTGAAGGTGTCAATGACTCCTTCAATCCATATTCTTCTCGGTCTTCCTCTCCCTCGTGTTGTTTCGATTTTCAGGTTGCACTCTCTTGCTGCTGGCATCGTTGGTTTCATTCTCGTTAGATGGCCAAACCATTTCATTTGCTACGTTTTATTGTATGTTATTTCACAGGTTTTCCTCTGCCTTCTACCAAATTTCCCTTCAGTGTTTTCTTGATTATTGGCTATGTCCAAGGCGATAAACCTTTCGGTGTTGGGGGAAAAGGAGGGGGCGGGGGGAGGGGGTTGTATAGAGTAAACGAAGGATGTGTGAATCACTCTATAATCTATTCCCCTCCCTAGCTTATTATGTTTTTTTTCCCCTTAGTCAGAACACACACAAGAAAATCTGGCTTGCTATGTTGTCACTAATATTGTTAGATTACTGTTTTAAGAGCAATGCTTAAATATTTATCCACTGATATCTCTCTTAAAAACTTCTTCTGGTTCTAGAAAAGTTAAATTCTTCAGAGAACTTTATAAATGGACTAACCGACCCCTCTACACATATATGTAGGTTCTTATTCAAAATACGAGTAAAAGGGCTCTTCTGTATAGAAAAATGCTCTTTCTTAGTATTTATTTATGGTAAAGGACCCTGTTCCACGCCTTGATGCATGTTGGGAAATAGGGCTTAGACCTATATTTTATAGACCACACGGTACTTGGTGGATGATGTTGTCAGCATCCATCCTGCCGTCTTTACTTCCCGGGGGGTTTTCTGGTACCCACTCAAGGCTGGTCGACCTGGGAGCCAAGGTCATTGTTGAAAAATGTATGGCCCTGTCAGGACCCGAACCCACGAACTTCAGATCCGCAGGCGAGCGTCTAGCCACTACACCACGGCGGCTTCCAAGTATTTATCTATACTTTTCCTCTTATTTCAAACATGTGTTTGTATTCAGTGCTATTCTGTCCAATATTTGAATGCCCGTCGAGATCATACCGTCCATACAAGGCCTACACCAACAGAGAACAGGGACGTAGATCACGAGGTCGCCTGAGAACAACATGGAAAGACATCAGAAAACCTCTACTGCAGTATAATGATTCCCGAATGGCGGCTAGAATAGGAAGAGGCAGAACCGGCTTTATGGACACTGAAGCGGTAAAAGAGAAAGTAAATGAATGGGAATCCATTATTATTAGTATTATCAATATTATGCACTTAACTATAGCTTATTCCCTTTCCGACCCCACCACCATAAAATAGATAAGAGGTCTCGGCGCTTCAGACCGCATGTGTTCTTTTTATCGACTCCCCGTCAATATCTTTCATGTATATAAAACAGCAGGTTCTCCATATCAGAGTATTTGCACAGAATGACAGATAGATGGCTGACCGCTGTCGCTCTAAAAAGCTGTTTGTTTCCAGCTAGGTTTTGATGATGCAAATTCCAATTTGTTTTTGACCTGGAGTCCTAAGGTTCCCTCGCCCAGCTATTGAATTGAGTGCTTTCTGCGAAACTTTAAGCTGCAAATTTCATGTGGAATGTGAGTTTTCTTGTTTTTTTAAGGCCTGCGGCGTACAGTTGACGGCAATAATATGGCGGTTGACCGATTGATTTCAAAATGGAGTTTACTTTTGCGGGTGGAGTACCTGCTTTCGCGATTGATCGTCTTTGCCAACAGTGAGCTGAAAATGCTGTCGTGCCAACGTTATCTGCCTATCCAAGCATGCAAAGACTACTGTCGGCAGAATGACCGGAGGAAACCATATTTGGTTCGACGGGCATGACGGCGACACTAGTAAAGCGCTGTGGAGCGCATAGAGCATGTCGAGTCACGTGGAACGCCCTGGTTATCTATCCACTGCACCAAGACATATCTCCAGTCGTCCTGACTCTGTCTTGTCACTAGACCCAGATGTGACTTAGGCGAGAGAGTGAGGTCGACGACACTGTGCAACTCTTCCTCACTTTAATCCAAGTCACCGCGCAAGTCACTCTTTAATCTTCATCACCACCTCAAAGGCGACTGCAGGAGATCCCCTCCCTGGCACAACGCTCATTCCCTGTCCTCAGTGTACAAGAACTTTTCGGGCCGATTCGGGCCCGCGTCGGCCTCATCAGTCATCGGCCTCATCAGTCATCTTCGTACTCATACTTGATGAAAAAGAGTGGTAATTATCATCTTGATGGACAACACCCAGTGTAGCACATTTTTAACAATTGTCTAGTACATTAACTTTTTGCTTCGAGCTTCAAAATTTTGATGAGAAAAAAAGTATTTACTAGTTTTCAAATGGGACAGAGATGGACATTTTGTAAGATTTTCACCGCCATAGGAATGGAACAGATATGGGACGACGCATTGATGCTGAAATTTTGACTAACTCTTTAAGAGCTACATGGTGACGTGTGCGAATGTTCGCTTGATACAACGCACACTTGCCAAGTATCCATGGTATGTTAAATAGTGTTACAGTAACAAGTCACCATTCCCGCCCAACAGCAATAAGGACGCCGGATACATGTTGAACGTCAAACAGAATTAATGTATTTCTAATTTCAACACCAAAACAATGAAAGGCATCACGAGAATAAAACGTTACACCGCCACAGTCATTCCTACTGGCAAGGCAACACACACTACGGACGCTCTGGGCTACTTCTACTGCCACCCTGTTCCGTGGTCAACTACGAGCAAACATTACCTGCTCGTGCAAACTCACTGCTCGTGATTATGTGTCTACCTCTATGACACCCATCCCTTGGGTACACTGTCATAGCAGAATCATACAGGCCGATGCACAGTACATTGTGAAACTTGTCCAGACCTTTCGTCTGCGGCCACACGAGCGTCTGTCACGCTGGCGCGACCGCTGTAACAACACTCACAGACAGCCCGTACCCTACCGCCAGCGTAACACAGTTATGCAGGACCAGCCTGGATCCATCCAGATTAGAACAGGCTTCCTACACAGCGTAGTAGAGTCCACCGTTACTCACTCTCTCCCTCTCTCTCTACATCACGTTCAATGTGTGCGCACCGCACCAAGTCCCACGTTCAACAATGAACTTCCCTTCCCATATATTGCACACAACAGCTTATTCCCCCCTTCCTCCAGCAAACAGACACCATTTGTTTCTGTTTGCTCGAGACAGGACCGCCGTGCTCAACACATGGCAATATGCAGTTCATAATTTACATAACATGCACAATATGAATAATATATTTCACACATAATCTTAAGCATGTTAGGTACATTACTATGCCTCAAAATAACAAGACCAGAAAAACCTAGTCACACAGTTGTCCTTGATAGGAAATCTGGGATCACGTTTTCCTCCCCTCGGACATAGTGGACAGTGAAGTGGTATGGCTGCAGCATCAGCGCCCATCTAAGCACCCTTGCATTCTTCACTGCTCCCGAACACAATGCCTGCAGTGGTTGATGGTCAGTGAAGATAGCAAAATGGTTACCGTACAAAAACCTGGAGAACTTGTTGACCCCAAACACTATGGCCAGGCACTCTCGTTCTATCACACTGTAGCGTGTCTCCGCTGGGGACAGTTTCCTACTGGCATACAGGACTGGATGCCATGTACCTCGGAACTCCTGTACGAGGACACTGGCCACTCCCACATCAGAGGCATCACATGAAATACCAAAGGGTACATTCAAATTAGGTAAACGCAACAATGGTAAATTATTAAATGCACTTTGTAATTGTCTCAAGGATTCACCACATTGTTCGTTCCACCATATCTTGTTTGGCATTCCCTTCTTAGTCAGATCAGACAACACAGACGTGATGGTGGCATAATGGGGAATGAATTTTGCGTAGAAATTACTCAAACCCAGCAATGCTCGAACTTGCTTTTTAGTCTTAGGGACAGGAAGGTTCAGAAACCTGTGAATAGTGGATTGAACGGGTTTTCTTACCCCTCTGCCTATGACATGACCAAGGAACGTCACTTCCTCGACTGCAACCTCTACCTTGGTTGGTCTGACTGTCAATCCAAACGACCGGATGCGCTCCAACAAGCTTCTCAACCCTTGTATATGTGCTTCGATGTCCTCATGAAACAGGAGAATGTCATCCAAATAATGAATTATATCACTACGATCACGAACCAATCTCCTCACCATCCTTGTGAAGGTGGCAGGAGCATTACAAAGCCCAAAAGTAAGAAATCGAAAGTGATACAAACCCCTGACAGTTTGGAAAGCGGTATATTTTTTTGCTTCTTCCGCCAACGGTATCTGCCAATAACCTTTTGCTAAGTCTAGTTTAGTGAAATATTTCGCATTAGCCAAAGTGTTAAACATGTCCTCCATATTTGGTATCGTTTCTGCGTCTATCCTTGTAATGCGGTTGAGGCGCCTGAAGTCGATACAGATCCTTAACGTTCCGTCCTTCTTCTTCACAGGCACTATAGGAAAAGAGTAGGCGGACGTCGATGGTTCAATCACTCCCAACCGAATCATGTCATCAATCTCCCTGTCTATTTGCGATTGATAGTGAAGGGTACCGGATATGGCTTGAGTTTAACAGGTTGACAATCGGTTAATTCAATGGAGTGGACTGCCTTTGTGGTGACGCCCGGTATGTCAGATAAAATATCCTCGAATGAGGCCAGCATTCTCAGAATTTGACTCCGTTTCTCTCCTGGTAGTGCATAGGACACCTGTACATCCTTCCAGGACTCCTTGGGTACTAATGGTGGTAATTCCATCTTCAGTGGAACATCCGACTTGTCCTCCCCCATACATTCCTCCACCACATGGCAAAACCCAGCCTTTCTTGAGTTATTATCATGTGCATTAATCTCCTCCTCATTCACAGAGTCAATAACACCCTCCAAATTCGCTGGTCTGGTCATGTACTTCTTGATCATATTTATGTTGTAAACCTTCAGTTTTCCATTAACATTGATCAAGTAATCAACCGTGGAAATTTTCTTAACCACTGTAAATGGTCCTTTCCAGCAGTCCAACAGAAAATTTGTTTTATCCGGTAACAGGACAAGAACTTCGTCATCCGGTTCAAGTACAACCAGCTTCCGATTTCGATTAATATAATCTCTTTGTTGTACTCCAGTTTTCTCCAGATTACTCCTCGCGATTTGACAAGCAGACATTATTCTATGTCTCAGTTCTATCACAAAATCTGCATAAGTCTGTTGTGCTTCTTGTTTTTCTTTTCCTAACCAGGCGTCCTTTAAAACAGACAATGGGCCCCTGGGGTTCGTACCATATACTAACTCGAAAGGTGAAAAAACCCGTACTTGACTGTGGTACCTCGCGATAGGCAAACAATACAGCTGGAAGGTACTTGTCCCAGTCCTTAGGGAAAGCCGACGTAACTTTTGCTAACATGCTCTTCACCGTGCCATTAAAATTTTCTACAACACCATTTGCTTTCGGGTTGTACCGGGCAGCAAAGACATGGGCAATGGACAACAATTTTTCAAAAGATTTCATAGATTCAGAAATGAATTGCGACCCATGGTCCGAAAGGATAGTATCTGGGAAACCCAGACGAGAAAAAATAAGCATTAAAGACTCCGCTACAGCCTCAGAGGTAATGTATCGTAAAGGGACACATTCGACCCATCTTGTAGCAAGATCTATGAAGGTAAGTATAAACCTGTTCCCTCTCTCAGACATGACCGATAATGGACCTACTATGTCTATTGCTACTTTCTCGAATGGGCGATAGGGCAAATATGTACTCTGAATTGGAGCCCTCTGTAATGCACCTCTCCTAGACATCAACTGACAGTCCTTACATGATCGGCAATAGTTACGAATATCCGTAGAACACCCTGGCCAATAAAACTGAGATAAGACTCTTCTCTGCGTCTTACCGATGCCCAAATGCCCCGCAAATGGGGTATCATGTGCAGTTTTCAAAACTTCAACCCTATAGATGAGTGGTACAACAAGCTGTTTGTAGGAGTTGTTGGCTCTCTCAAAATACCTCATAAGAATGCCATTTTTTATGAAGAAGTACCACTTCCCTCCCTTACTTTTCTTATATCCAGAGTATTGTGCCTTAAGAAAATACTTCTTCAAAGTTGGGTCCGATTGCTGGCATTCCTTGAAACTACCCTGGGCCCCTGGTTTTGATGTAATGTTATGTTCTTCCGAGGTTATGGTTTCTGGAATAACCAGCTGACTTCCATCAGAAGCCTCCACAACTGCATCGGTTTTGGCGTATTCATTTTTTTGAATTTGTTGGGCTCTTGTGACCACTGCGTTTGCCACTCGTTCGTGAGCACTGTACCAATGTTTGATTTCTTCTTCAGTTGGTTCCTTTACACCCTTTACCGTTCCCAACATTATTCCCGCAGCTGGGTGTCGCAAAACGCACACCTCTGCATGACCCTTGAAAAAACAGCAATCCAAAAATGCTCGAGCCAGCGGGTAAGTCTCAATTCTCCCCCCAAAGGTTCTACATTTTACACTTCTTCCCAAATAGTCAGATTTAGGCACTAGGTATTTTGCAACCCCGATTACATTGGCGCCACTGTCCCTTAACACAGTACAACTTTTCTGACCCACATACCCTTTATGGATGGGTAACCCCCCGATCTGAAAGGTTGCTGATAAGGTGGGGTATATAACTTGGGGTCTTACTTTCACTATGTCATTGTATATTTGGGTAGATCTACCGTTGTCTCCTACCTGTGCCGCACTTGCTTTACCCTTTACTACTTTAGGGCATACACTACGTTTGTGTGGTCCTGAACACAGGAAACACTTAATAGTTCTAGATCTGAAAAAACTTTTTCCCGGTGGGTTGTCATCATCCCTCCTATCCCTATACTGGCAGTCCTCAGATCTGTGTCTCCAGGACCCACAAAATTTACAGCCGGGCTGCTCATTATTAGTGAGGCCCTTCCACTGTTGCTTCCCCTGTTTGGGCCTCTGGACCGTTGTCGAATCCTTATTCCTAAAGCTCCCATGATTCTGTGTAACCGGAGAAGGTCTGACCTGAAGGCCTGCCGCTGCTGGGAAAAAATCGTCAATTTTCTCCTTATGTATCGCCTTCCCTGGATGAGCTGTGATATATTGTTCACCCAGTGTGATCATATCCTCCAAACTCCTAGGTTTTCTTTCTTGAAAAAAAAGTACACAAATCATTGCTGCAGGATAATAATACCTTGTCTCTCAAAATAAGATCAACCAATTTATCAAAAGATGTGCCGACCTCTGCCAAGTTCACCCACCTGAAAAAAAATGGTTTTTACTTGAGCAACATACTCAGAGAAACTGACATCTGGTGTAGGCATCAGTGTATGAAACTGATTCCTATAACCTGCTTCTGTTAACAACCTAGATGCCAACAATTTCTGACGTACAACAACATACGACTTTCTCTCCTCTTCTGAGAAATTACTAAATGTTATTAGTACTTTCCCAGTCAGTAGGTCTCGCAGTCGAGACACCCATTGTGCTTCTGGGATGCGTCCACTGCGCATCGCATCTTCAAAACGGTCCAAATAAGAATGAATATCATCCTGGATACCAAGGTAAGGTAACCTTGGCTTGTAGTTGCTCAAATCATGATCACCATAATCTTTGTTACCTTCCTTTGCATCCGCCGTCTTGCTGGCCTCTGCCAGAGCTACAGCCCTATCTCTTTCGATCCGAGCTAATTCCAGCTCTTTATTAGCTGTAACTGTCATGGCTTCTACCTCTGCCATCTCCCTCCTATGGGCCCTCTCCGCAGCTCTCTCTTCCCTCATGGCGGTCTCTCTTTCAGATAGCTCTCTCATCCTAGCCTCTGCGAAGGTGACTACATGTTCTGCCTCCAGGCCTAGGTCTCTAGCCATCTGAACGAATTCGCTGAATGACATGTCAGTATTTTTACGCGGTATGACGAGATGCTATAAAATGGCACACTAATCACGCACGGAGACCTTTACAATATTCACGTAGCCTAAACGTAACTGGACGACCTAAACACACTACTTTGACGATGAATAACAGATCAAAAGACAAGAAACATAGGGCTACCAAGCATACACAATGCAGCGAACAATGCAATAAACTTTTGAATCCAAAAAACTAACCACAAAGTACATCACCTCATGAATATCGCATCCAAACAATGATGGTGAAGCATTTCCAATTCACACTCAGAAGCAGCTTAGCGGAAATCGATCGCTCCACTCACAGGAATACCGCAACTGTAAATATCAGCTGATCAGCGCTCTTCATTAAACACGCTTAGAAACATGACACACGGGCAGCATCCATCCTTGCAAAACCATATTTGATCTCCTTCAGTGTCACTACATGCTTCACAGTTCATTGACTTTAGGTAAGTGGTTTCCTGGCTTGACCTCGAAGAAAAAGATCACAGCAAAGTCAAGTTCTCCACTGCGACGTCTCCGCTTGACGGCCTTGATCTTAGTGACGCAACACGGGTTGACTTCGATGACAGGCGATGATATCTCCTCCCAGCGACTAATTCTGTGGGCAAGACTTTGGTTCCCAATGAAGAATTCTCTAGGCCAGGTTTCAGTGCCTAATTATGAATTCTCTGGGACAGGCTTCGGCCCCCATTGACGATACTTCTGACTAAAGAACAAAACCAATGGGACAAAATGTCGTATCACACTTGTGACCAGAGGTCCCTCATTCTTTAAAGGCTTGGCTCCCCATTGACGTGTGCGAATGTTCGCTTGATACAACGCACACTTGCCAAGTATCCATGGTATGTTAAATAGTGTTACAGTAACAAGTCACCATTCCCGCCCAACAGCAATAAGGACGCCGGATACATGTTGAACGTCAAACAGAATTAATGTATTTCTAATTTCAACACCAAAACAATGAAAGGCATCACGAGAATAAAACGTTACACCGCCACAGTCATTCCTACTGGCAAGGCAACACACACTACGGACGCTCTGGGCTACTTCTACTGCCACCCTGTTCCGTGGTCAACTACGAGCAAACATTACCTGCTCGTGCAAACTCACTGCTCGTGATTATGTGTCTACCTCTATGACACCCATCCCTTGGGTACACTGTCATAGCAGAATCATACAGGCCGATGCCACAGTACATTGTGAAACTTGTCCAGACCTTTCGTCTGCGGCCACACGAGCGTCTGTCACGCTGGCGCGACCGCTGTAACAACACTCACAGACAGCCCGTACCCTACCGCCAGCGTAACACAGTTATGCAGGACCAGCCTGGATCCATCCAGATTAGAACAGGCTTCCTACACAGCGTAGTAGAGTCCACCGTTACTCACTCTCTCCCTCTCTCTCTACATCACGTTCAATGTGTGCGCACCGCACCAAGTCCCACGTTCAACAATGAACTTCCCTTCCCATATATTGC
>CAJHNH020001327.1:178102-195602 GCA_905116865.2 Candidula unifasciata
AAGGGAAAAATGTACCAAAAGGATGCGGGGCCGACCAAACAAAGAGGGGCACATGGAACAGTAACTCTTTGAGTAGAAAGTAAATTGGGTTGGAGGGGCGAGAGTGGGTTTTTCGTTCAGGAGGACGTAAAGAAATGACTTTTTCAAAACGCCGGCTGCTGATAATGATGCCCGGGAACTTTTGACTCGGGCGTTCATCCCACTCCCTCCCCGCCTTTTAGATTTTTTTCTGTGGGTTTTAAACAAAGATCAACATCGGGGCACAGGATAGTAACACAAAAGTCTCCGTTTTTTTAACTCAAGTCAAGCCAAAAAGACCCGCCATTGCAAAGGCTCGTAGCACCGCGGGGGACCCTGAAATAGTTTGGGTATATTTTTAACTCAAAAAATTTCCCGGGGAAATTTTTTTCCCCTTTAGCTACTTTTCATTTCCGACCCCAAAGGGGATTTTTTTGGCGAAAGAATAGGGGAGCCGATTCCTTCCAAAAACCAGGGGAATTTTAAAGTCCAAGTCCACGTGAAAAGATCTTACCCCTTTACAGGGTTTGCCCCGGAACCTCTACACCCAAAGCGGACACCATCCCTCGAAACCACGCACCCCCCTATATTTTTTTGGGTACCTTCAGCAATATTTCCGGGCTGTGGGTATCTATACGAGCGATCCGGTGGGTGTGGGGAGCCAGGATCTTTTTTTGGAGGGGTCCTCGTTACAATTTATAGGCAAAAAACCATGCTTCCAAATAAATACGTGACAACAGGGGTATTCGATAGGGCCACATTGTGATGCTGAAGGGTAACTTCAAAACTGTTAGGGACGTCTTTTTTGATAAAATTCTGTTAAGCGATTTAAAGGGATTACGAAGTATTATGCAATTGTTTAGATACTGAAGGGAAAAAGCAGAGATGAGGGATCTGCGGCCTGGTCGGTTGAAAGAACGCATGTGAAAAGGGGGTTTTTTGCGAAAATAGCACTAACCGGGGGGGGGGTGGGGCGGGGGGGGTAATGTACCAACACAGAATGGTTACCGTCAGCGGCTACAAGCTTTTGAGATACAATCAGATGAAGATCCGAACATGGATGTGCAGTGAGAAACCTGTTGACCTAAATAAATAAATATAGTTACAGATATTTTTTATCTAATTTTAGTGTATGTATGTCTGTATGTATTCTGTCTGTATCGAAGTAGTATTTAAGTATGTTTTTATATATATAAGCTTTTATGTACGTACGTTCGTCTCGTACGTTCGACGTGCCTATTTAGGTATGTATTTATGTCTCTATCTATGTATTGTATGTTATAGTTCTGTATCTAAGTATCTAATGTTAGTGAGTTCTCTTTTTTCATGTTCTAGTGATTATGATATTTAATGTGCGTTTTTGCGTGATTTTTTAAGCGGGCGTTTGCGCGTCGCGTTTATCGTACGGGCGGGAGCTGCGGGCTTTTTAAATTTGGGGGTATTTTTAGGGGTTTGTGGTTTTTATGTATGTATTTCTTCTTGCTTTTTTTGTATGGATGTATGTTTGTATGATTAATGTATGATGTTTGTATTAGATATGTAGTATGTATGTATGTAAGTTTGTATGTATGTATGTATTTATGTATGTTCTATGTATGTACTGTATGTTTGTATGTATGGGGTAGTTAATGTATTGTATTTGTATGTAGTATGTATGTATGTATGTATTGTATGTATGTATGTATGTACGTATCTTCGTCTATGTATGTATGTATGTATGTAGGTATGTATGTATGTATGTCTGTATGTATTATGTATGTATGTATGTATGTATGTATGTATGTATCGAATGGTATGTAGTATGTTATGTATGTATGTATGTATATTGTCTGTTTGTATGTATGTATGTATGTATGTGTATGTATGTATGTATGTATGTATGTATGTAATGCTATGTATGTATGTAGTAGGTATGTATGATGTATGTATGGTATGTATGTATGTTAGCGTCTGGATGTATGTATGTATGTATGTATGTATGTATGTATGTATGTATGTATGTAGCATGAGGTATGTATGTATGGATGTATGTATGTATGTTATGTATGTATGTATGTAGGTATGTATGTAGTATGTATGTATGTTTAATTATATTTTTAAATTTTTTTTGTTTGGATGTCACGGTGTTTTTTTTTATTTTTGTTTGTTTGTATTAAAGTTTGTACGTAGTATGTATGATGTAATTGTATTGTATTGTCTGATAGTAGTATTGTATGTAATGTTATGTAGGTATGTATGTATGTATGTAGTATGTATGTACAGAACGATGCAGTGACGTGGTATTCTAGATACTTACTACTAATGCTGCTGCCGCTGTCTTCTGCTGCTGCTACTACTACTGCTATTACTACTACTACTAGGACTACTGCTGCTGCTCCTACTACTACTACTTACTACTGCTACCACCACCAATTGAAGCTAGCTGCAACAACAACCGCACCCCCAGAACAGAAGGGAAGAACCAGGAACACAGACAGAGACAGAAAACAAGAAAAAACAGAAAAACAACACAAATTTTTATTCATACGGTCTTATGCCAGTTTTAATAAAAAGTCTAATCTATGTGTAGTATATAGTGGGAAAGCACACACCTATCAGTGCCAGAGTCAGCATATCTCGTCCTAGTGATGATTGCTGACCTTGCTGCCGGATCTCACACCGTTGTGTGGGGTTATTGCTTGATATTGATCCGGGATCTCCCTCATTATGTGGGTTTTGTTTGATCTTGATGCCGGATCTCCCTATTGTGTGTGGTTATAGCTTGATTTTGGGCCGATTCTACTCGTTGTGTGGGGGATTGAGTGATCTTGACCCGGATCTCCACTCAGATTTGTGTGGTTTTTTTTGATCTTGTCCCGGATCCCCACTCAGTTTGTGTGGTTATTGCTTGTTTTGATCCCGGATCTCCACTCTTTTTGGGTGTGGCAAATTTGCTGGTATCTGAAAACTGGGGGGAATTTGGGATGAAAAGAATGTGAAAGGGATGATGAGGGCAATTTAGGGGCATTAACAAAAAAAGGGAGCTTAAAAATTTCAGTAGTCAAAAACATAATACTACCTAAATCCACCCTTCTTTTTACACCACATTTTCCTTCACTGAACATTGAACTATTATTATTTTTTATTATTATTTTATTATTTATTATATTATCATAATTTTTATTATTAAAAAAATAATAATATATATTTTTGTCGCAATCTCTATGTTTCCCCTCCATGTCTTTCCCTCTCCCCCACATATCACGCCGTGTTCAACACGGGTGATCAAGGTGTTCAAACAAAAGCTGGAAACCTTCAGCTATGGCAAATCCTCCTCCCTCTCACGACAGCCGAGGATCCCCTCCTTGCACATTCCAGCTAAGCCAGAAATTCCCCCGTTGTCGGAGATCGAAGGGAATATAAAAAAGTTTAGTATTTTTTATATTTTGTTTGTACTTTTTGTTTGTTACTTTTCCCAATTTCGTGTCCCTGCCAGTGGGTACCTCGCTAAGTTTTTTTTTTGTCCTTGTCAATTTTCTTTAGCCCCAACGTCGCTGTTTTCAACAATAGCAGCTGATCCGGGCCGTTCGTACTTTATATGCGGTGATGTTATGCAGCTGAAGGTGTCATGACTCCCTTTAATCCACTTTTTCTCGGTCTTCCCCTCCCTGGTTGTTTCGATTTTCAGGTTGCACCTTTGCTGCTGGATCACTGGTTTCATTTTCATTAGATGGCAAAAACCCTTTTATTTGCTACGTTTTATTTTCTGTTATTTCACAGTTTCCTCTCCTTCACCCAAATTTCCCCCCTTTAGTGTTTTTTTGTTATGGCATGTCCAAGGGGAAAACCTTCGGGGTTTGGGGGAAAAGGAGGGGGCGGGGGGGGGGGGTTGTATGATAAACGAAAGGGTATTGAATCACTCTATAATCATTCCCCTCCTACTTTTTATGTTTGGTTTTCCTAGCATAACAACCCCACATAAAATCTGGCTTGCTCAGTTTTTCATTATATTGTTGATTTTTGTTTTTAGAGCATGCTTAAAATTTTCCAATGGTATCTCCCTTAAAAAATTTTCTGGGCGAAAAATTAAATTCTTTAGAGAACTTTTTTAAATGGACTAACCGATCCCCCCACATATATGTAGGTTTTTTATTCAAAAAAACGGGAAAAGGGCTCTTTTGTATAGAAAAAATTTTCTTTTTTAGTATTTTTTATGGTAAAGGACCCTTTCCAGCCTTGTGATGTTGGGAAAAAAGGGCTAGACCCATTTTTTGACCCCCCAATACTTTGGTGGGGGATGTTTTTAGCACCTCCTGCCGTCTTTTCTTCCCCGCGGAGTTTTTTGGGACCCATCAAGGCTGGGTCTACCTGGGTGCCAAGGTCATTGTTGAAAAAAATGTAGGGCCCGGGCCCAGGACCCAAAACCCAAGAACTTCCGATCCGCAAGGGGGAGCCCAAACCCGCTCCCCAAAACGGGCGGCAAAGAACCCGGCCGCTACACCACGGCGGCTAAAAAACCGGCCCCTAAAACCAAAGGGAAAGGGGCCAAAAGGCCGCTACCCCCGGCGGTAGAACCGGCCGCTACACCACGGGGGCCCTAAAACACGGCCGCCTAAAAAACCCCCCGGGGGCTAGAAAGGGCCCCGAAAAAACCCCCACGGCGGCTAGAACACGACCGCTAAAACCCAAACGGCGGCTAAAACCAATTTTATTTATCTTTTCCCTATTTTTTCAAACATTTTTTTTTTTTTCAATGCCCATTCTGTCCATTTTTTGGAATGTCCTTCGAGATCATAACGTCAATCCAAGGCATCCCCCAACAGGGGAAAAGGGAAACGTGAATCACGAGGCCCGCAAAAGAAAACATGGAAAGCCATCAAGAACCTCTACTGAAAGTAAAATGATTCCTAAAATGGGGGCTAGAATAGGAAGAGCCCAAAACCCGGGTTTTAAATGGCACTGAAGCGGTAAAAAGAAAGAAAAGGAAGGGGAAACCCTTTTTAAAATAAAAATTATCAATATTTTTCCTTAACTTGTTTTATTCTCCTTCCGACCCCACCACCAAAAAATAGATAAAAAGGTCTGGGCCCCTTGGCCGCATGTGTTCTTTTCATCGACCCCCTCAATATTTTTCATGTTTTAAAAAAAACCGCAGGTTCCCAAATACCCGAGTTTTCCCCAAAGAATGACAGAAAAGATTCCTGACCGTGTCGTTTCAAAAAGGATATTTTTTTTCCAGCTAGGTGTTGATGATGAAAATTAAAAATTTTTTGACCAAAATCCTAAGGTTTCCTCCCCCAAAACTATTAAATTTGGGTTTTTTCCCTGCGAAATTTTAAAAGCTGCAGATTTCTGTGGAATAAGGGTTTTTCTTGTTTTTTTTAAAGGGCCCGGGGCGGCTTACATTTTGACGAAAAATAATATGGCATTGGACCATTAAATTTTCAAATGGAGTTTATTTTTTGCGGGGGGAAGTACCTGCTTTTCCCGGCGATTTGACGTTTTCCCAAAAAGTGAGCTAAAAATGCTTTCGTGCCCAACGTTATCTCCCTATTCAAGCATGCAAAGACTACTGCCGGCAAAATGCCCGGAGGAAACCCAAAATTTTGGTTTCCCAACCCGGGCATGACGGCGACACTTTAAGCACTGTGGAGCCCCATAAGCATGGCGATTTCACGGGGAACCCCTGGTTTCTATCCCTGCACCAAGACTTTAATTCCCCAAAGTCGCCCTGCCTCTTTTCTTTTCATTTAAACCCAAAAAATTGAAAACTTAGGCGAGAGAGTAGGTGGGGGGGAAGACCTGGTAAAACCCTTCTTCCTCATTTAACCCAAACCCACCGCCCCAAGTCACTTTTTCACCCTTTAAATCACCCCCCCAAAAGGCCCGAATTCAGGAATCCCCCCCCTTTTCACAACGCTCTTTCCCCTGTCCTCATGTACAAGCCCTTTTCGGGCCCGGGATTGGGGCCCCGCTTTGGCCTCATCAGTCACGGCCTCATCAGTAAATCTTCGTACTCTTTACTTGATGAAAAAGAGTTGGAAATTTAAATCATTTTTAAAGGGAACAAAAACCCCCCAAAATTTTGTAGCACTTTTTTTAAAAAATTTCCCCCTATACTTTTAACTTTTTGTTTCGGCTTAAAAATTTTGATGAGAAAAAAAGTTTTACTAGTTTTCAAAGGGGAAAAGGGGGGGAAAATTTTGTAAAATTTTTCCCCGCCATGGAACGGAAAAAGATATGGGACGCCCGCATTGTTTCCTGAAATTTTGACTAACTTTTTAAGATCTCAGGGTCAAACCTCATCACAGAGTGCCAAAAAAAAAGTTTTGGGCCTTTAAACCCGCAACCAGGAAAAAGGAAAGGGACATTTTCCTTTTACAAATCATCATAAACCCATAGTTTTTTCGTTTATCCTAGGCACATGGGCTTCAAGAGGACTTTCCCTGCTTTCCTGTCCTGTTTTAAATGCCATGCGGGCCCAAATTTTTAAATGAAACCGTCGACATAAAACCGCCCTAAAAAGGCATAAAAATAATCATGTTTATTCTTTAAAAGGCTTTACATAATAAATTTTTAGTCGGGGTTTCCCGGGGCACAAATGCGGGGCCATATTTTTGTTTTTGCCCTGTGCTGTGCAATCTTCAATGCAGTTTTCCCCTTTAAAAGATGCCACACTCAGGTAAAACCTTTTTTTTTTTCCCATCTTTTCGTCCCCTTTTTTTTTTAGGCGCTCTTTTTTTTTATTTCTTTCGGGTTATCCATGTGAGAGCTGTTTTACCCGGTTTATGTCAGGTTTCCCTTTCCTCAAAAACGGGGCCCGAGCCTTTTTCCATCTTCTCTTTTTTTCCTACTGTCTAAATTTTTTTGGGAAATTTTTTTTTTTTTTTTTTTAACCCCACTATTTGTGTAATTATTATTCTGTTCTGTGTTCGTGCTAAAGATTAGGGTTCGAAGTGTCCCGTTATTTAAACCGGTTTTTTTTTCCTTTCCCCCCCCAAAATAGATTTGGTTTTTTTTTATGTTTAGTTACCTCAGTTTTCCACATAGCATTTCCCAACCCTTTTTTTTTAAAAATTTTTTTTAAAAAATATCATCGGGTTTTACTAAAATATAAAAAGTCAAGGGGGAAAACCCGAGGAGGCCCAGTAGAAAAGACAAAATGGGCGTTTTTAAAGAGAGAAGAAAAAAAGGGGAAAGTGGGTTTTTTCCAAAAAAAGAATCATGATTGTTCGGGGATACAAGGGAAAATGGGAATTAGAATGCGGAAAAACTGTGGGGGGACAGTTAATAAAACAGCAGGAATTGACTTTTTTGTCCGTATGACACACCACCCATAGTGAGTCAATTCTGCCTCACCCCATGCGTCGCCCTTTCTTTTTCAGCAACCTCCTAGTGTTAAAATTTCTTTCGTCCCAGTAAGAATTGAGTCTTCTTGCGTTCCCCCCCCAGCGGCTTTTTGCTTTGTTGCTATTTTTAAATTTACCCATTTCAAAAAGTCTCTTTTGTCCCAACCCCACGGGGGAAAGGGAAAGCGAACCCCGAAAGTCTCCCCGTTATATTTTGCCCTTTCTCCTTCTGTTTTTTACAAAAAGGGTCGGCTCTGGGGCCCTAAGTGGGATGCGAACGCTTCGAAAACCCCGGGGGGGGGGGTTTAAATCCCAGTCCCGAGATTTGATGTTACCCCTTTTGCTTTGGTTTTTTGACAGTGGTACCAAAAAAAGCCGACCGTCCGGGAGGCAATGGGCCAAACTACGGGCCCGAAATTTCCCTTAAAAAAAACCCCCACAAAACACCAAAGGTTTATTGGGGGTTTGGTTCTGAAAACGTAGTGAAAAGGGAATACGAAAAACAAAACCTAACCACAGTAGATACGGCAAGCCGTAACTTCTTTTTTTCCTTTTTAAAAAAACATATAGCCCGGTGAGTACACCCGGGGGTTAGTTTTTTTAGGCAAATTTTCTGTGGGAAATGTCCACCCTTTATATTTTAAAGTATGCCGGGTTTGGGTTTTTCAAAAACCCAGGGTTCATTAATTCTGTCGCTATAAATGTTTGATTCCCTTTTGTTTTTAAGCTTTTTTTGACTTTTGGGTTTATTCGAAAAGCATGAAAGAAAACATTTCGGGGCATAGGCAATAAATCATAAAAACCCATTTTAAACTGTACTGGTTTTCCCCTTTCATTTTTTTTTTTTTTAAATTGGGTCAAAAAATTTTAAAACCAACGGGAAATCAAACAAGTACAAAACCCTTTCCCTTGGCCCGCGGGAAAACCAGTCCCCAAATTTTCAGTGAGGTCAAGGCTAACTGAGGGGAAAAAAAAAGCCACGTGAAAATGTACAACGGGGAATATGGGACGGGGAAAAAAGCTCAGTGTTTCAGGGTCACAAAAAGGGGAGACATTCTACCCCTTTGGCTCCCACGGCTGTGGGGGGAGAAAAAAGAAAAAGGTTAGTTCTTGTACTGATAAAGGGATTTTTAAACGAACGTCAAAATATTTAGACAAAAACAGTTCTTTTTTTCCCCACTTTGTTTTGTTGTGTTTTTAATGCCACAAACGACCGACAGAGTAAGAACAAGAAATTTGGGAAAAAAAAAATATTTTTGGCAAAAAAAGCCTAGCTTTGGGTGTAGACAAAAATTTAAAAAGGCCCCTAAACTTTTACAGGAAGACATCTTTTTAAGGGGCAGATATCAAAAGGGGGTTCTCTTTATTATTATTATTATTATTATAAATCTTATTATTATTTATTATATCATTCTTTTCTCCTCTTCTTCTTATTCTTCTTTATTCTGATTTCTTTCTTCTTTCTTCTTCTTCTTCTTATTCTCTCTTGTCGTCTTCTCTTCTTCTTCTTCCTATTCTCTTCTTCTCTTCATTCTTCTTCTTCTTCTCTTCTCTTCTCTCTTCCTCCTTCTCATTCTTCGATCTTCATTATCTTCAGAATTTGAAGAAGAAGCATATCTTCTGTAGAAGTCGCTAATTATGCTTATTCTTATGAATAAAGAAGAAGAAGAAGAAGAAAGAAGAAGAAGAAGAAGAAGGAGAAGAAGAAGAAAAGAAGAGAGAAAAAGAAAAGAAAGAAAAAGAGTAACAATATATAAAAGAAGCTAGCATAAAGAAGAAAGAAGAAGAAGAAGAAAAAGAGGAAAGAAGAAGAAAGATGAAGACAGAAAAGTGCAGATAGAAGAAAAGATATATAGAAGAATAGAGAGATAGAGGGATATAAGAAGAAATATATATATATATAGGTATTATATATATATATAAATAGAGAAGAAAGAAGTGGGCTTGTGCATGTTGTCTGTGTTAATGTGAAAGCGGGTTTGTGGTGTGTTGTGTGTGTGTGTGTGTGTAGAATTTAAAGAGGAAAGAACATTAGTTAAAGGAAAAATTAAAGAAAAATTGCTTCGCACCATCTAGGAGAAACAGAATTAGTAAAAGGAAAAACAAAGACATGTGCTGTTTGTTCCTGTGTGCTTTTATCACCGTCTTCATTTCCCGGAGTAAAAACATGGCCAGATCTAAGTCACCCCAGTGCGGGACTCACTCAAAACAGGCACGAAGAAAGGAGAAGAGGTCTGTAGGCCTCGTAAGCCAACAGATGCAGGTATAGAGAGGCAGAGTGACGCGGAAATGAACCAAAGGTGTGGAGTGACATTTTGTATACCTCTGATTATTTTTTTTTGTCAATGTCCTTTTTTTTTAAACTTCCCACAACCGCGATTGAATAATATACTTCCGGTCTATGATAATATTTCAAGAGGGGATGCAATTTGTGTTTAGATTTTTTCCTTGTGTCTTGGGCTTTTGTTCGTTGAAATGTAATTTCTTCTTCTTCTTCTTCTTCTTCTTCTTCTTCTTCTTCTTCTTCTTCTTCTATCTTCTCTTATTCTTCGTTAAAGAGACAGAAGAAGTCTATCTTCTCTCTTGTTCTTCTTCGTGTGCTTTCCTCATTCTTCGTGAAAAAGAAGAAAGAAAGAAGAAAAGAAAGATTCTTACTTCTTCTTATTCTTCTTCCTTCTTCCTTCTTCTTCTATTATTCTTCTTCTTTAAAGATCTTCTTCGAGACGAGGAAAAGAAGGGAGAAAAGAAGTAGAGGAAGAGCCAGGCAAGAATCCTAAACGAAAGTAGATCTTCTTCTGTTTCTGCTTCTTATCGTTCACCGACTGTAACCCTGCGGAAGGCTTGGTTGTTCGAAAGAAGAAGGCGCCGTTTGTCTTCCCCAGACCTTAGAAGAAAGAGCACAAAAGAGAAAGACAGTCTGGCAAATTGTATGTCTGTGGAAGAAAGCCTCTCAGACAGATCCGCGGTCTGTAGACGGAAGGAATCTGTGAGCATAGTGAATTTATACAACATGGAAAAGAATGAGGAAAGGCTCCTTCCTACCAGTCCCGGATTAATTAAAGAAGCTTGTTGTTGAGGTGTTGTTGTTAGGTCGAGGTTGGGGCTTTGGTAGCATGATGCAGACCTGAGAAGAAAGAAGAGAAAGGAAATAGCAACAGCAAGAGCGAATTGAAAACTGTAGGACTATACTGATATATCGTCAGAGATCACTGTCAGAAGAAGGAAAAGAAGTGTGAGAAAGAATGCTCACAAGGGAAGCGAGGCGAGAGGCCTGTTTAAAGGAAAGGAGAGACGAAAAAACAGTGTATCAAAGGGGTTACCACTAGACAGAAAGCCGAGAGTCCTACGGCAAGGGAAGGCAGGAAAGCTGAAAGTGAACCATTGACGAAGAAGAAGAAAAGCGGGCGAAGAAGTGAGGAAAGAAATATTTGAAGGAGGAGAAGAGAAAGAGAAGCTAAATGAAGCAGCAGCAGCAAGAAGAAGAAAACAGGAGAAGAAGAAAGAGAAGAAAAAAAGAAGAGGAAAGGAAGAAGAAATGGAAGAAGGGAGAAGAAAAGAAAAAGAAGAAGACGAGAAGAAGAAGCAGAAATAGAAGAGAAAAGAGAGAAGAAAGAAAGAAAGAGAGAAAGAGAAAGAAGAAAGTAGCGAAATGAAGAAAAAGAAGGAGAAAAGAAAGAAAAGTAAAAGGAGGAAGCTTAGATAGCCAATATGCTGACCACATCAAGTGTCATTTGATCAAATAAATTAGAAGAACTAAACGCTACAGAAGCAACAACCGAAAAGAATCCCTGAACAGTTTCATAATATGACAGAACTGACACATTATTTCATTAATCTCAATGTGCCATACCGCCTTTGCCAAAAAATGCTGGGGCCTTTTTAGAGAAGCATGTTGGTTCCAGAGCCCAAAAATTGCTAGGCTGGGTATCATATGGCAGAGATGTAATTGGTTTGATCTCGGAGGTAATGGAAATCTAAATCCCCGAGGACCACACACGCATAGTTATCACAACTGAAAGCCAAATGGGCGAAGAGTGTGCATGAAGCTCCAGTAGTCGGAGTTCTTGTTTGTAGGAGGTAGATGAACTGTCTACGGTTAGAACTCTTGGTGAACACGGAGGTATTTGTTTGCAGTTTTAAAAACATTGGGATGAACATAAGAAGCTTTGCAGGCGTGTGTGTGGTGCTGGGGTTTGCAGGAAAGACGTGTGAATAGTGTTGTACTTAAGATGAATATGGGTTATTATATTGTATACATATGTGTTGTGTTGTATGATGGAAGGGTGGGCAGTGTTATAGTTGGATGGATGAGTACTGTTGAATGCTAAATTGGTAGGGGTTTGTATGTTTGATGTGTGGGGAATGTTACATGTAACATTTGTGCGGAGTGATATAAGTTTGACTTAGGGATGTGTTGTATGTTTGATAATCGGTAGTGTTGTATTTGTGATGGACAGGGGCTGTTTCATTTTTAGTTTTCAAAAAAAAAAAATTAAATTAAAAGCAACATTATATGGGCGAGGATGTATTCACAACATACGTAGATGCCTATTGTAAGAGCTTCATATCACACTAGGTGTCACAAAACACGAACACTAAATAGCGTTAGCCAAAAAAGAATTGTAAACCAACAGAGTACTGGTCTGGCCAGCCACCTCACGATGAAAGAGGTACTGAAAATTCAATTCAATTTTAGCCTTGACCACCTTGAGCTAAAGGACAGAAAACATTGCTACTCTCTGCCCTGTCTGATATATTTGTTGTTGCTGATCGGACTGTGATCAGATCAGGTTTTCCTTTGTGTTGTCAGTTTCCTATCACTCGTGGTTTGTTATGGAGTCTTCTTGTTGGGCTGCTCTCGAATCTGGTTGTTTTTGCTCTGTGTTCCCGTTCCTAGGTTTTGCTGTTCAGCTGTCATGGCGGGTTATGGTGGGTTTGTTTGGTCGGTTGGTGCGTCCAAGGAGGGAAGAACTGCTTGCCCTGAAAAGGTCTGGCAGTTTGGTGTCTGGGGCGGATTATGGGCTGAAAAAATGGAATCCGAGCGCTTATAAACTCGTCCATGTGGGATAATAATGGTCGGTCGGTTAACTAACAACACAATGATGTAAAATAGGCCAATAGAGTCGTACTACCCCACCTCCACTCTCCATTTTTTTCCCTTTCGAAGCATCCCCAGTGATTTCACCCATCGGCCACCGGGTTGCATATTGGCTGGCCGGTAGACGACTTCGTCACCGGTCAGGACAGTATTTGGGACTGTCACCTTTCATTGCATCAACACTGCAGGAGTCTTTGTTAGTGCTCTTGATGGTGCGTAATGCTAAGACATTGTATGTGGCGCACATAACCTAATCACAATTATAACCTAAAGCTTCCCTTCAGAAATGCTGGTTGAACGTGACGATTTTTCCCCCCGGCAGAGCACCAGTCTACCTACCTCGATGGTTTCTTTGTATTCATGTTCATGTCCTGAAACACTTGTATTCACCAACAATACGAAAGTCTGAACTGGAACCCTGAAACTTTACTGTGTGAAGCAAACGGGCTACAGACTGACCTGCGTCAGGTTCGACAGTAGCATCACGAGCATACCGTTCAGAGGTAATGGCAAACAATTGGTGAACGTAGAATACCTTGTGAAATCACAAATAGCTAACAAAACTCGGGTTCGCACCTAACTATCACTTATCGGGCTTATATTACTAAATCTACAATCTGTATTGGAGGGGTGATTTGATCCGCTTCACGTTGGATGTTTTTGGGTCCTTTTACGCTATCTAAAATCCATTTAAGTCTGGTTGGAACTTGGAGCCAATGATGTCTGTGAATAATAGGTATCATGAGTTACAATACAGTGTTCTTTAACGTGCTGTAGACTTACCACTTTGCTGTTTGTCCCCTCAAGGATGAATATCCCACTTGCGCATATCAATAAAAGCCCCTTTTAACCGTGAGTTTATACCCCTGCCTGCGATAGTTATGTTGTATCAACTTAGAGAATTCCTTGTGACGCCACACCGTACAAGGCACACTAAAAGAGGGGATAGGCATTTAGAGCGAGGTAGACCAAGAATAACATGAATAGATAACACACAAGAAAAACTCTACAACAGCACGATGTGTCTACTGTCGAACAGTCAGAAGAGCAAGAAGCAGAATCGTTTATTTACCTCGATACCTGAAAAGATAAAAGAAGAAGTAAGAAGAAGAAGAACAAAAAGTTTGAGGTTTGAACAACGGACCAACATCATGGCACACGGGTAGAAACCCATAAGTGCTCCGTCCTTCTTTAACTCAAGTCCGAGTCCAAAAAAAGCTCCTGAAATACTTTAGGTAGATTTTTAACTCCAAATTTTGACCGGGCAGAGCTGTTTTGCTACTATATTTTATGTCCAACTGCCAAATTATGTTTTTACATACGCAACAATGCACACGGGAATCCGATTTCATTACCCAGAGACCAAGGGGAATTACTCGAAATTCTAGTCCTCTTGAAAAAATCACAATCCTTACCGAGGATTGAACCCGGAACCTCCAGCACTCGAGGCGGACACCATGCCTTGAGACCACGCAGCCTCACAAGAAGAAGAAGCAGAAGAAGAAAAAGAAGAAAAAGAAGAAGAAGAAGAAGAAGAAGAAGAAGAAGAAGAAGAAGAAGAAGAAGAAGAAGAAGAAGGAAAAGAGAGAAATATATATATATTATATATATATATATATATATATATATATATATATATATATATATATATGGTAAAACTAACGTTAGTCTCCCCACGAACCGCCTATACACAAACTAGCTCATTTTTTATTAACAGTACCTGTGCCCTGTGACCTTTCCGTATGGTTACGGGGGTGTTCCCCAAGGTGGTTTCAAGAAAAGATATAAACCCAAACGAAAAGTATATTGGTAAGCTTCACAATATAACAAATACAAACAAAACGTGAGTTTATATATATATATATATATATATATATATATATATATATATATATATATATATATATATGTAAAGTGTGTGTTAGTTTATTTGTAACTTTCATATTTTTTCATGTATATCATTACACAGTGTGCCACATGAGCTCCCGTACATGGAGAAATTAACATCACCAACGCCCTAACAAACATAACACCACTTTCATTTCTACTTGTTCCTCAGCAGTAAAGCAGACACAGTGTATGTATTCTTTATACATAAAAAATAGTTTTTTTTTTAAAGAAATGACATGCTAATTTTTCATATGTTAAGAAAGTTATGGGGCACCCTGTATTTATTACCCATTTGGCACGATATTACTAATATTATTATTGCGCATTTAGATAAGTGTTCGGTCCCTTGAATAACCGTCTTCAAGCATCCCCAGGGTTTTTTTGTTGCATCTTGGCTCCTGTCACTTGTTATCATCATTAGTTCTCGTTATTCCTAGTGGCACATGAGCCTTCAGAGAGGACTTTCCATGCTTTCCTGTCCTGTGCAATCTTTAGTGCAGTTTTCCATGTCAAAGATACCACACTCAAGTCACTTTCCATCGTTCGTCTCTCTGTTGTTTTTGGGCGCCCCTTTTTCTCTTTCCCTCTGGTATCCATGTGAGAGCTGTTTTGGCATGTATTTCAGGATTCATTCTCATAACCTGGCCAAGCCATTTCCATCTTCTTAAGGTTATCATACTGTCTAGAGTTTCTTGGTTTGTGACTTGAAGTAGTTTAGTGTTTGAGATTTTATCTGGCCAGAAAATTTTGATAATTCTAAGTAGACATGTGTAGTGGAAGGTGGACAGCTTGTGTGCATCCTTTTTGGTCATTCTCCAGCATTCTGCTCCATAAAGAAGAACTGGCAAAATGATGCTCTTGTAGAGTCGGAGTTTTGTTCCTCTGCAGTAACTGTTGGATTTCCAGATTTGCCTCATACTTCCAAAAGCTGCTCTAGCTTTGTTCAGGCGTGACTGTATGCCTTCCTCTGTCCCTCCCAGTAGGAACACCACACTGCCAAGATATGTGAAATGTTCTACATTTTCATGCGATTGGTTACTTATGGTCACTGGTTGTTAGTTTGGACTGTTTGTCATGATCTTAATATTCTTTGAATTTATTCTAAGTCCCACCATTTCTGCTGTGCTGTGTAGTCTGTTACTTTTCTCTTGTATATGTTCATGTTTATCTGATAGCAGTGCTATATCATCTGCAAAATCAAGGTCCTCAAGCACAGTGAATGGAGTCCACCGTATGCCTTTCAATGTCTTGTCTACTGTGTTTTTTAGTATCCAATCAATCACAAGGTTGAAGAGGAGAGATGACATGACACATCACTGTCTTACACCTGTCTTTACTGGGAGAGATTTATTGTAATTTTTTTTTTATACTACAGGAGAAGTCTTTATAGAAGAGAGCAGTTATGTTGACTGCCACTTGTACTCGCCTACAAAACAAATGTTTCAATAGGAACCCAGGAAACGTGCCTAAGTAAAGCAAGCAGCCTAACAAAATTCACCATATAAACTACTACCTTGCCAGGGCTGCCAATGGGATTTATTTGAAAAACCCAGCTTAGCTGAACAAAAAACCCAAGCAATACATGAGCACACACAAAAAAAATCCCAGATTGTTTAAAAACAACATATTGTATTGTTACGGAAAGAAACATTTTTACCCACATTTATGAAAGATAATATTTGAAAAAAAAAAAAAAAACGGATTTGAAAATTAAAACTAACGGCGTCAAATACAGACCAAATATGGGGGTAAAACCCATCATTGGCAGCCTCGCCTTCCACAGAATTCACAACCAGCCACCCTGAAAATCAGAGGTTACGCAAAGAGGTCAGAGGTCAAATAAAGGGGAGACAAGTTGCAGAGTTGTTTCTTTGCACCGAAACACAGCATCGGGTTCTGTCGGGCGGGGAAAAACCATTTAACTGATTGTAGCAGCAATGCCGACAGTAATGGAAGTCACAGGATGCTGTCTACTCAACACGAACATTACCTGGCTTACAGGTGGTGTCAATCACTTTACCTGGCACAAGAAGAAAGCGGTTTGGCAGGAAATATTTTTTAAACATTGATGGAGAAGAAATCGGAGAATTCCAGTCGTTGACAATCCATTGATCATGCAGGTACTGGGTAATGTCCCTTGTAGGTGGCCCTTTTCCTGTGGTTTCCACAAATGTTTTATCTTTCAACTTATTTTTCTAACATCGTTCGTCTTTTCTTTGGGGGGGGGGGGGGGGTGAGAGAGATGGTGGGGTTGGATCTGTTTGTTTCTATACTGTGTCAAAGGCCACATTTTACTTGTCTTTTCGTGGTGTGTTTTGCGCAGACCTTTATCCTTTATGTGCTGTAGATGTTAATGATTTTGATTGTTTATTTTCTCGGGCATTGACTTTCTCATTTCCGCTATATATATATATATATATATAATTATATATATATATATATATATATATATATATATATAATATATATATATTATATATATTATATATATATATATATATATATATATATATATATATATATATATATATATATATATACATACATATAGTTTTCATTCACAGTTTTCTATATTTTTTTCATGCTATGTTCATTTCATGTAATTTTAATGTCAGCTTATATTTTAGCTTTTGACCAGTATTAGAGTGTCCATGTTGAAAAATTCGGCTCTGTGGCTAAGTCGATGCGAACGCTTCGTAATGCCCAGAAGCCGGACTCGATCCCAGCTGCTGGCCATGCGCCTTGCGTTGGTTTCGACAGTGGTATCAAGAAGCCGACCGTCCAGTGAGCAATGACAAACTACTGGACATACATTTGCCTAGAAAAACCACACAACAGCCAGGGGCTGCTGGGGTTGGTTTTGCAACGTCCTGTAAAAGATACGCAACTAACCTATGTTGAAAAAAAACGAGTAAAGATCCAGTTTCACGGGCATATGGGAAGAGCGCTCATTTTTTAAATACCAATCGGCGCTAGGCTGGTAATGTGGTCAGCTTTACGCCAGCCATCTTTACTTCCTCGGCACATACATCCTGGTACCCATTTAAGGCTGGGTCGACCTGCGACGTCACAAACCATGATAAAATGTCATGCAGCCAGAAGTGGGCTTCGATCGCGGTAGGTTGGAATTACGAGTCGGATTCGCAACGAGAATTTCCACGTTGGT